>JACXVL010000042.1:25713-66326 GCA_014898675.1 Athelia sp. TMB | reverse complement strand
CATGAAAATGGCTATTTAGCGATATTATCGATTCGGCAATCTCTTTCAGCGCCCATTCAGGATTCCGAGTTATGATCATTCTGCATTCATTCACATTATCGGCGAAACGCATCGGATCGAGTTTTCCTATGCGGCCTTAGGGTAAGCCGTCTACTGGTGTTCTGACATCTATTCACGAGGCTCGACTGCAACTCCAAAGGTCCGAACAGCCTCCTGCCTGCCGCCCATGAAGTCTATCTTTGCGCTCGACCGCTCAACTCGGGTCATACAGCCTGTATCGCATTATAAGACGTTATGACTAGGTACGCGTACATTACGCCGACTTGCTCTATTTACCGTGAGGCAAGATTCCACGTTGGCATCGAGCGCCATCCAGCACATGAACACTATCGCGGTTTAATCTGCCCACAGCAAATTTCCTATTCTATAGACTAGCAGCGCAAAATTTGCTTGCGCTGTGCATTATTTGGCTCGAGGAGCGCTCAAGCAGTGGGGGCGAACTACGAATACGCCGAGACCTATGTCTACGGGCATAGCTATGTAAGTGATTGTTTCCATATGCATGCCCGTGTCCGCAATGCCCCTACAGCGATGAACAATCCACTTGCCAATGGTGATACGTCCAGTTTTGGTCGGTCAACAATCACCAGCAACCAACCGAGCGTTCAAAATGACCCATCAAACTAGAACCCTATGATAGAGAGAAAAATAGTTGCGTTTCAAAACCTCCCCCCGTCAGCTGCTCATGCACCATTGTTCTCCGTGCATCGGCGCTGGCCAGCATGTTTTTGTGAGGCAGGCCCGGGAGCGAAGGGCATATTACCCCTGGTCGTGGGAAAGTAGTTGCGCAACACGCAAGTCTCTCCAACTTCAGCCTACTTCTTCAAAAGTGTTTAGCATTTTATGGGACGTAAGCTGACATGAATCAGTGGATTCTTCATTACTGAAGTGTATCTGTCACTCTATACCGCATTCTCCCGCTTGAATGTAGTTGTTACACCTGCAATTTTAATGTGTGTTTGTACGGCTCGAAAGAATTTGTACGGCTCGAAAGGAATTGTACGGCTCGAATACAGCCCCCATTTCAAGATCGTCCTTTGTGCTCTGGCTGCGCATCCTTCAGCATCTGGTGTCGCATCCAAGTTCGGGAGGAAGGACGTGTAAGTATGCTCCCTACTCATTGGACATAAACGTAATCACAGAGCGCGTATGTATTTTTTAATCGATTTGTCTCGAATTTAATTTATACTCTGACCATTTGTGGTTTACGAAGAAACTGCTTAGTGCTAGGTTGAAGAGGTGCAACAGTACTAGTAGTGGTGGCTCACCCTTCGTACAGCCACATTCTCACAGGGGCCTTGTTTCACCGTCCCACGCACCTGCCCCTGACTCCACTGCCGCGGCTCACTTATTCATAGTTGTCGATTTAGTATTAATATTCGCTCTAGGATTGTGCGTTTTATTCATATCTTATTGTTTTTAAACGAAAGGTTTATGCCAGCATTAGATTTATGGTCATTGTCGGACCTGTCAGGTCCCCAAATTTCACCAAAGTTGAACTTGTAAGTAGGTTTAGCATGGTGCCGACGAGCCACGTGTTCGACGGGCGGCGTTTCCCTCTTGGGAGAGGTCTTTTCTCCACTTGTTTCTCGTAGACCAACTCGTCCCCACTGTCTTTTCGTACTTTCTATATTCTTCCTAACTCCAGCCAACATCCCTAGACCATGGCCGATTACGGTCACGTAGACAGCACACGGACTTCACCAGGCGGCGGATCGCCTTATGGTGATAACGCACACAATGAATCTACTGGCTACATTACTGCCCCTGCAGCAGGCGCAAGGAAAGGAGTCAGCAAATGGATCAAGATAGGTGTACCGGTACTTCTTCTGGTCATCATCGCCGCAGTCCTGGGAGGTGTCCTGGGCACCAGGCACCACAGCTCCAACAATGCCGCCTCCTCGTCCGCCTCCGGCGGCGCCTCAGCTAGCGCAGCTGCCAGCTCGGCTGCGAGTGCACAAAAGGCTGTTGGAATGTTCGCAACCGCTACCAACTCAGAGTTTATGAAGCCCGTTTATCCCTCTACGACCAACACTGCCGCATATTCAGAGCCTACTTTTACTGAGCAGACCTCCCTTACATGGCCTGCCGATCCCTTCAAACCCTCCTCTCCAAGTGCCACAACCGTCCGGACAGATCGCCCTCGCATCATCGCTCCATCGTACAAATGGAACGTGCTTCCTTCCCTTATCGCCAACAACGCCTACCTATCATTCTGGAACGAGACCATTTTTGGCAATGCAACGGATTATTATAGCCAGCCCCCTGTTGTTTATTTTATGGATGGCAGCAGTGGGATCCTAGACAATTGCAGAGATGTCAAGATGCGCATCAAGGCATTCTCTTACGTCTATCGCATGACCAACGACACCAAATGGGTCGATAGGGCATACACCGAGCTTCAGAACGCGGTCAGCAGCTCTTTCGGCCCGTCGGGACCCACGAAGTGGAACCCGTCGCATTTCCTCGACACCGCCGAGATGACGGCTGCGTTCGCCATCGCGTACGATTGGATGTACGATGCATGGACCGCTACCCAGCTTAGCACTATCAGGAGTAACATCCTCACATATGGACTGAACAATGGTGTATCCGCATACACTGTGCCCAGTTTCAATGCCAACTGGTGGAAGGCCAGTGACATCACGGGCAACTGGAACTGCGTGTGCAACAGCGGTCTTACGTTGGGTGCGCTTGCTATCCTGGGAGATGATACCACTGGCACTGCTGAGAAAATCCTTGGATATACCATCCCAAATGCCAAGGAAGTATGCGCCTTCGGCCCATCGTCTGATGGAACCTGGTCTGAGACGTGAGATTTATCTACTCTTTGAGAGAAGTCCTGCTGATTGATTTCTCAGTGCCAACTACTGGTATTTTGGTACTACCGCCCACGCCGAAATGTCATCCTCCCTCCTCAGCGCTACTGGATCCGACTACGGTTTGCTCGACACGAACGTACATTTCAACTTGACTGGCGACTACCATATGTACGCTTCAGGTCCCACGTCCCTCTTCAACTATGGAGACCATGGCCCGAACAAGTACTCCACCACTGCCAACTCGATGCTGTACTATGCTTCGCAGTTCGGCGTTCCCCGCTACGCGCTCTTCCAGCGTGACCAATATGACGCGCCCGAACCGTGGAGTATGTTCTGGTACGATCCCAGCGCATCAGGTGCCTTCTGGGACAACGCGCCGCTCGACCGCTTCTTCGATAACAGCACAGATCTGTGGGGTTCTATGCGCAGTAGCTGGACCGACAACAACGCGCTGTATGTCGCGATGAAGGCGGGGACATTGACGGGGCATCAGACACACAACGATCTTGATTGTGGAGATTTCGTTTTGGATGCTATGGGTACTCGATGGGCCGGTGAGCTTGGTTCAGGCGATTACAACTCCCCAGGATACTTCGCCAGTGATGCGCAGAATGCAGAAAGATGGCTGTATTACCGCAAAAGGACCGAGGGTCAGAACACGATTCTGGTCAATGCTGACAATCAGAATGTCCTCGCCGCGGCCACTGTTAAGTACGGTACCACAGGAGATGAACAGCCGGGGTCCACAACAGTGTATACCGTCCCCAGCAACTCCACGGCATATTTCACCGCCAACTTGGAGAGTGCGTATTTCAACACTACCTCGTTCCAGCGCGGCATCCGCACCATCAATGGACGCACCCAGGTCCTGCTGCAGGACGAGATTAATGCGTCTGCGTCAATCATGTGGCGTATGCACACCAATGCAACGGTTACGATTGACTCGACTGGGGCAAACGCGACCCTCAAGCTCGATGGGCAGACTATGATCGTGCAGATGCTCAACCCACCCAGCGGAGCCAAATTCACGACTATGAATGCTGTTAGGTTGTCTACCGACCCAGCTTTACCCTCGGGCGCCTCTGATCAGCCCAACCCCGGGGTCACAGTGCTGACAATTGAATTGCCGGCTGGTCAGTATGACTTGCAAGTGCTTTTCAACCCCCAGTGGGCAGGCATGGCAGCTAGCGCGTTCAAGACCCCAGCTTTCGTCCCTATTGATTCGTGGTCGACTACTAGTCACCCTTAAAAGACACGTCGCGCGGATAGTTAGTTTACATTTTCTATAAATATTCTGGACAATTTTGTGGACAGTGGATTGTAGTGGCCGCAAACCTGATTTCTCGTGACCCTTGCCTTTCTCGAGTACTTAGCGCCAGTGTGGACACATCTTTTTAGCCATAATCGTATATTCTTGTGCTCAATTTCTCTTCAAAGAGCTTCTGTATTGGCTAACGAGGTTAGAAGAGAGCGTGCATGTGAGGACGTGCACTCTGTCCGCAGAAAACTGCTGAATGGCCAGTGTTCAAGGTTGTGCCATTGGGAAAGGGAAACTGAGCCAACAAATATTGAAACTGGAGTAGCGGCCACAAAATGCTTGTATTATATGATCTATATGACTTTGATTCCTTCCACAAATGTTAACAAAATGATATGATTGCCTGGTAGTCCATGATGCAAAATCAGCGTAGGCACTCAAGTATGCTGGCCACCTGTAAATCGTTTGAAAGTAAAGCTGCAAGAGCACCGTCAGCCTCAAAAAGTTCAGGGGCATGCAATGGGTGAACGCACCCAATGAAAGCAAGATCCTTTTCTGAGCCAAGTGCCTCATGAACTTGAAGCTGGTCCGGCAAATTGCCGAGATCATCAGTTGGGAAGTAGGTTGTGTCTGTGATAGACTGCAGCGCGGGCACGAAGGGAGGAGCAATATACCGAAGGCTATCCCAGTCCGCACCAAAGAAGAATGGGTGGTTCTTGATTCCTTCCACAGTCAACCGTCCATCTGCCCATGTCATCATGCTATCGTGATGGTGTTAGATACGTGATAGCTCAGTTAATGAACGATGAATCTTACTTTCTAATCAGGTGCTCGCCTTCCTGACTGATATGAACCTCTTGAGGGAAGAATAGGTAGTTCGGCCAGTCGATGATCTTCTTGTAAGTGTCGCCAGGATTTTCGGAACAAAACGGTGCGTAGCCGACCAGACACTCGTACATGATCGCCCCAAGGGACCACCAGTCGCATTCCTTGCCGTATCCTTGCAACAAAAATACCTCCGGGGCAATGTAATCTGGCGTCCCTACAGTTGAATAAGCCTGTATACAGTGCACAATAAGCAACTTGGAAAACGAGGAGGTGACACCTAGCCCTTACCAGCTTCCGCCGATTAGCTTTCCAAGTAGCAATCTGCTCTCGGCTCATTGTCAAATTGATGGAGTTGACTTGCACGCTATTACGCGATGGATCCCGTGTCTTCTCCTGTTCCAGTAGTCGCTTGTACACGTCTCCTTGGCTGGTCTTGTGTAAACCTGTCGAAAGACCGAAATCAGATAGCTTCAAATGACCGTTCTTGTCTATTAGGATGTTGTCAGGCTTGATATCCCTGTATATCTATGAGTTTGGGGCAAGCTAGAGAACAAGCCATTGATTGCGCACCGGTGAATATAACCAAGTTTATGTACGGCTTCGATGGCCAAGATGCACTCTGCCATGTAGAATCTGCTAACATCTTCCGAGAAGATGTCATACTTCATTAACATCGTCATAAGATCCCCTCCCGCTGTGATTGTATAGTGAGAACCTGTTTTGGATAGCACTGACCCAGAAGCTTACGAAGAAACTCCATAATGAGGTAGAGGTACATTGGATCCTGGAAAGAATAGTACAATTGTACCACCCAAGGCGATGTAGACTCAGCAAGAACATCCCGTTCAGCGCGAACATGGGCAAGCTGAGACAGTTCTTGAGCGTCATCCCTTGAACAGCATGGCGACGATGACACACCTGATCACGTTTCAACATCTCAGCTTTTTGTAAAGTCTTCATGGCGTAGACTTTCCCTGTGTCTAATTTCTGAACCAGCCTCACCTCGCCAAACGCGCCCTTTCCAATGACCTTAACAGTGCGGAAGTCCGTCAAGCGTATCTTTGTTCGCTTAAGGCGCAAATGCTGCGACTCTAGTTTATTGTATTTTCGAAGCTCTCTGTCTTTGGCTTCTGCGGGTAATGGTTGGCTGAGTTTCTGCTCTAATTCTCCGCGTCTACAGTCGTCGGGCATGAGTTTAAGGGCCGCCAGGTCATCAAACCGTGACGCACCTCTGGTTTCGCTCGATTGCAGCGTCAACGGCTACTTTGTAGTATGATTCCAGTTTCAGTTTTGCAGCTGTAGCGCGAGCCACTGCGTCAGATGTGAAATGATCTTGCGGCTTCCTCTCGAAGTATACGTAGTCGTCTGCCCTCTGTTTGGGACTCGCTTGGTAGAGAGGGCTCGTAGGACTGGATGGGCGTGATCTACCATATTTCTGGGCAGCGCCAGTATTGACACTGAGTGAAGAAGGCCCAGAAGGAGGTTGATTCATCGCGATAGACTGCCACCTAAGGTCGGCGATTGATCGAGGCGTGTTCTGCAGTGGAATTGAGGGTTGTGACGGGCCGAGAATTTGAAGGTTGATGAAGCTTTTTAAGTCTGTAGGATCCACAATCGATAGTTTTCAGAGGAAACGTGAATGTAGGAGGTCGTTGTGGAAAGATGCAAGGCTGGCTTCAGGCAAGGCGGCTGTTTGTTGGAGTATGCATCACGCGCCAATATTGTTTCGCTAATTGCCGAGACAGCTAATTACTGGGCACACGGAATCATCTTTTCAAGTTGTGCAACAAACCATACTCTACTGCAGAGACCAATAAATAAATAAAGTAAAACCAATAAAATCAAGCACACAGAAATTCTCTACTCGGAGATCTCTACTCGGGGAACGCTGAGCCACGTACAGTAGAGATCCAAGCCGCGGTGGCGTCAGGGAATTCTGAGTAGTAGAGGTCAGTACGTATGGTCCAACAGCAGGTTTTCGAAGTTAAAATTACCCCAGGTCATCACACCAGCGTCTTCGTATGTTGTCAATGTTTATATATTCAAAAAAAGTGATCTGACTCACCCCATCCTTCGGCTTTGGCGTCCGCGACGCATGTCGCCAGCGTGGCGGGATCGATATAGCCGTTGTTAGCGTCAGCCGTCTGTAGATCACTATGAGTGAATCTCTCCCAAGAAGAAAGAAATGGAAAGAATGGAAAGAAAGCAATTACCGTTGCGGGCTTGCCAATGACGAGCTTATCAAGGGAGACACCTGATGCCGCGATCTGGAAGAGAGCCGTGTTGGGCCACGTAGAGGACGATGCGGTGAGAAGGCCGTCGCATGTAGTATACTCTGCGCAATAATTCATATCTGCACAAAAAGTGTTTTGATGATACATACCAGTGGTTCCTTGGTTATAGAATTGGACATTGTACTAAGAAGCCAAGTGAGCAGGTAGACAGTGTAATAAGATATTTCTCACTCACCCAGTCGATCGAAGAGCCAACCTCTTCGTTGACCTTGAGATATGCTCCAGATGCATATGCAGTGGGCGAGAACCTAATAACCATGTATTAGGTTTAAAATAAATGTCGCATGTCTTTCTGGGCTACCAGGGGGCAACGGGCGCGTGGGTCACGATATATTCTCCTGTAAAGACGGCACGCTTGAGCAATGAAATACACGAACAGGAGTATTTATATTCTTACCTACGGGCAACTCTGCGCGGAGAGCGTTTGTAAAGTCGATGAGCCAAGTCTCAGCCGAGCCATTTTGAGCATCCATAGCATTGAAATCCTCCTACAATGACCCTTGTTCAATATTAGCATGGCGTGTCAATTTTGGAAGATACTTGCATAGTCAACCTGAAAGAGTTAGTTGTCGTGTTATCATTCTATACAAAGACAATCCTATTCTCACATCGCAACCATCCAAACCATACTCGATCACCCATGCCGCCATGGTTTGAGCTGTTGCAACAGGGTCTGCTCCGGTTGATGTGGGAACATCGGTCGACCCGAATAGTGACACAATGAGGCTGATACCTGCAGCCGCATACTCAGACTTGACTGTTGCACGCTCGTCAGCAGTGAGCTGAGTCCATTCTTCGGCCTTGTCGTATGCGCCTTCTAGAAGCAAGAATGAGAGCGCGCTGCAAAAAAGGGTATGTTATCTCTGACTCAGAATAGTGGAGAAGAGAGTAGAATTTACAAAACGTTGAAACCCTGGCGGAAGTTTTCAGCTATGAACATCACGGAAATGATAGATGATACTAACCGTAACTTCGGAAACAGGTGGCGGCCCAGTCAGCCCAGAAACATATCTGTCTGAGTACACCACCCAACGCGGAGCAGAGGTAATGGTAGCTACTCTGGTGGAGCGCTCAAGGATGTCGCGAGCCTTGACGCTCAGACCACTGAATTCTTCTGCGATTGGAGAAGACACGACTTGACCGATAAAGGCACAGGCGAAAAGGACAGCGGCCAACCGAAAGAAAGAGACAGATAGCATGTTCGTTTGCCTGTTGTCGATTGGAGGCTTGAGAATGCTACTATCTCGATGATATTTTTCGATTATTTATACAGATGGTATGATCTAAAATAAGCATCCAAGCTGGCAAGTAGATGGTGGCTTAGCTGGCGAAGTCTAGTCTACAGGCTCAGCTCAATAGGTGACAGAAGCAGCCAGGCAATCCGCGAGGGACAGATAGCAGAAATAGCCGCGCTGCATGGATAAAATGGTGCCAGCAGCGACGTTGAGAGGAAGGTATGATAGCTCGCGGTCGACTGTGATCGAACTTGGATAGAATGGCGCATGGTCAAGAGGCGGGACATAATAGCATCATAGATATTGCCCGAGGGAGCACGCGAGAGCACAAGAAAAAGTCAGCCGGTGGAAGTGGATGGAAGGTAACCGCGTGGTAAACATCTGCTGAAAGATGCATCATGACATGAACGCCGAGTTTTGTTGGACTGACTACTGTGCCGCTATGGAAGCATTAGACGGTATGCACGGAGGGTTGTGATCATACCACTATCAGTGAGCTATTTCGAGCAGCAGCTCGATGGACCCGGACTGGGTGAAGGTATTTTGAAACAGCAACAGAGCGAACAGTGAGTGCCGGGTGCCAACCGCTGGCACAATCCGATCTTTTACCGTCCGGCACAAGATGGGTTTATACACATACGATAACGTTGACCTAGCGGAAGTTTGGTTCATAAAGCCTACATCACAGAGTATAGATGGCGTAGTATCTGCGTGCGGCGTGAAGAGGCCTTTGGAGAATGAGCGAACGGGGAGGGAAGTTGAAGTTAGGTTGTTGAAGGAACCCAAAGCGCTAGCGGGAACCCGCAGCCGGGATTTGTCATCGTCTGTTTTTACTTTGTACCCCGACCAACAGCGACCAACCGGTTCTGGTACTCTCTGGCAACAGCTTTCAGAGCTACATTGAGCTGCCAGTGTTGCCGACTCTCTCTTTGCAACCAATCAAAGTATCACCATTACTTGACCATTACAGTGTCGAACTGTGGACCCACGTAAAAAGGCCCTCTCAGGCCGAATTCTCGATTGATATATCGCGTTTTGGCCACTGGCATCGGTGTCACAGCTGTCGCCAAGCTTGGCAAGACTGGATAATCAGTGATGGCACTGCGCAGAGCGGAATGTTCATTCCAACCTGATAGTCGATTTAGACGGTCGACAGGCATACTTCAACTCGGGACCGACTACTTCGCAAGGACGAGTCACTATCCGTCACTACAACTGACGGCCGGATCCGACTGTCAAGTCAACAGATATATGTAGTCAAAGTTGTATCAAGTATCTGATCAAACGACAGCTTCGCAACAGCATGGCTAGCGACCTTTCCACGTCATCTGGCGTTCTCGAATATCTTAAAACAACACCATTCGCCAGTGCCACTGTGGAACCCCTCTCTGGAGGCAATTCAAACTTTGTCTATCGACTGCACTTGCGAGAACACGCTGTTCTACAAACAGCGGTTCTCAAACATGCAGCGCCGTATTTGGCCTCTGATTCAAATTTTTCCATCTTAGTAGAGCGAATGGTAAGCATCTCGCCATCGGATTACCTGTGAAATCATCCGACCGTTTATCGTACAGGCTTTTGAAGTTGCAGCCATGCGAGCGACCAAAGCTGCGTTGCCTGAAAACTCGGTGGCCACTGTTCCAACTATCCACCACTACGACGAGGATGCTCATGTCTTCATCATGGACGACTGTGGGAATGGGGGTCTTACTCTCAAACAATTGATGTTGGAAAGACCCCCACCGATAGCGATGGGCATTGCGATTGGCACAGCGCTTGGTGACTTTCTAGGTCATTTCCATGCTTGGGGAGTTGATCCCATCGCATCACAGCACGCATACTTCAACACAAATCAGCAAGGAAAAATGCTCACTCGATATTGTACCTACGACAGACTCGTATCCACGTTGAATGGCAAAGATCGTCTTCCATCCCTTTCCGATCCCCCTCTGCGTGTCTCACAAACCGATCTCGACACCATCTCCAAAGCATCCGACGAAAGGTGCGATGCTATCGACAAAAGCCAAGAAACTCTGACTATGGGAGATTTTTGGCCCGGGAATATTCTGGTCAATATACAATATCCGCTCAATGGAGATCCGCCATTGCTGCAGCGCATCTATGTCGTCGACTGGGAGCTGGCAAAGCCAGGCGTATCAGGCCTAGACGTTGGACAGGCATGTGCGGAGATGCATCTTCTCCGTCGCTTTAACCCCGCTTGTGAACCTACCATCTCACAAACCATGGAGGCTTTTCTAAAGGCTTATCGAGATAAATACTCGGTGCCATATAGCATGGCAAAAATAGTAGCGGGGCACATCGGAGCACATTTAGTCGCTTGGACGCCTAGAATTCCTTGGGGTGGCAAGGAGCTGACACGGGAGGTCGTCATGGAAGGCGTGGAGTATCTCACTGAGGGATATGCTGGAGAAAGCAAATGGCTTCAATCCTCTATTGTTAGACCTCTCCTGTAATGTAACCGCATATCATCGAGGCTGCTCTTTATTTTACAGTATATCCAACCAAGTGGGTTTCTGGTCGCTGAGCCCGAGCAGTCTCAATTTTAGTACTGGGGAGTTACACACTTACTTTTACTGTAACTATATTGTAGCTACAACTCAGAAGCCTCGTCAGAGAAGATATATTTGAGTTCATTGCACAAATTCAGCCTGGTAGGGCCATGGAATGAATGTCAGGATCCAGCTCATGGATAGAATTTGACGCGACGGTCTCGTCGTGCAGGTGCACAAGTGAGGGTGTGTTGAGAGTGGAACCTCGGGCTATATCAGAGTGGACATGAGTTGATTCGCCATGCGGTATCGACCTCCACTGCCTGGTAAGCCACCAGTCTCTTATCACGTCCATCAATCAGTGTATACGAGAAGTAAAATCAGCGGGGCCCCCTGCAGTAAGGATATGTAGGAGGACTTTCGAGTGTATGCGATTCTGGCGTCCCGCTGCCCCCCGGACCGCTAACGCCACCTTGCCTGTCAATGGGTCCAGGGATGTTGGTAGGAGGCCACAGAGAGGGCACATCAATGTACTTATGGGGGCTTGCGCTCAATATCCGCCCTAAAGTGTTGGCGAACAACGAAAATACAGACAGCGCGTGAATCTTAGCGGCGTATCTTATCACTTGTAATCAACTGGCCGAGCTCGCTCATCCCACATCGACTTATACGTATCTGTCGGCAATAAAAGCCAGTCAAAATCACAGAAATTGCTGACAGCGATTGACAGCGCAAGCCGTAGCATCTTGGCGTGGTTGACAGTGACGCCTGCCAGTGGTCCACTGGCCGTCGCTGCAGGAGATGACAATGAGGGGAAAGACCTGTCGCCAATGGGGAGAGAAAGTGTGTTTTCCGGAGTGTTGAACGAGAAGAGAGGGGGCGGGGAGATGTCTAGCCAATCTTGTAGCAACTGGACGGGCTTTGGCTCTGCGAAATATTGTTTGGAAAAGTGAACCTGCACAGCCACCGCAGCGCGCTTGCGGGGAAGACGAACATACAATTCAGTTGATTTTATGACCAGTATATATGATGGAATAGCACGGTAACGTCAAGTTTGAACCGAGGAGCAAGAACTTAGAGGAGGCATGGTGGCAAAGGTCAAATATGAGCATGAACATCCGCTATGATAGCCACCTCACCCAGCCAGACGTAGGCCCAGCGCCGGTTACAAAGGGAACAATGTTGTTGGCATCATTGAATGAACAGTAGAGCAGCCAGTCCATTCGTATGCATTTTGAATAATTGATAATTGACTGAAAATAAAACGACACAAGCATAGTACAAGTGGATGGTCCGGGAGCAACAACAAAACAAGAAACATGACAGTCGACACATCTTAAATAATACCATCACGGACCTGCGATGACCTGAGTCATTGAGATTCATTTCTTCCAGGTATCATCGTGCTTACCTTTTGCATAAACCCGGACACCCGTCCAATATCCACAATTTGAGCCTCACTCTCTACAGCAATAACCAGATTTTCTAGCATCTAAATGAAGGATTTGTCAAGGAAGTGAGGTACTTGTGCACAAAATGATGCTCACCTCTTCGACCTTGTCGATAGTAATGCCCGTACATAACGCAACAATCTTTTTGCATTGATACTCTTTCTCTGCACTCGCGCCTTGGAGCGATTTTAGTCGCTGCAGCATGAGTTCTTCCATTCGGGAATGCCAGAGTTGCATCCTTCTCAGTTTGATCAGACTTTGCAAGGAGTCCGTCGTCGGTAGCGGCGGATCAGGTTCCACATTGTACGATAGATCTATCGAGCCCGCAAGAGAGACCATTGTCGAGCTCTGCCCATGCCTTTGGAATGCCGGTCCGGCCGACTTGCCAGCATCGTTGCCAGAAAGGTCAGTGCGTCCGGTCCAGTCAAACCCATCCTCGTCGTTGAGCGCCTTTTCCAAATTACGGACGCGTTGATTGACTTGGTCGAGCTCCGCGCAACGGATCTGCCAAGCTTGAATTTGCTTGCGCTGTTCAGAGAGTTCTCGGGTAGCTGCTCGGAGATGCGCTTGGGTCACATCCAGAGAATCTTGTTTAGATTTGATTTCTGCACTGAACTCTGTACTTAACCCCTGGATCATAGACGTTAAATCTAAGATGTTTGTCAGTAACAAGGAGTAATGGCATTCAGTTCCACAAGCTTACCGCCTATGACATCCTGGCTCTTCTGCACAGGTGCTGATGGTACAGTCCGGAAGGCCGATACCATGTCTTCAGCGCGAGAGCTCCCACTCAGTTCCTGAGCGAAAGAATTAGCCGATGAATGAGAGAATGTGTACATCAGCATACCTCAACCTCGACACCAAAATCGCCTGGTCTAAGACCTAATTTGTTCGGTAATATTCGATTGGCGCCCACGTCCAACAACGTGCGGACCAAACTGCGATTGCCCACTCTTGCAGCAATATTTAATGCAGTGTCACCATGTTCGTCCTGCAAATCAACCAGGGATTTGAAGTCACCTGCCTGTTGTTGAGCTATCCAATAAAATATCTGGTCGAGGTAGTACCGGGCGGCCTGGGCACGCCCTTTGACGCCCGCCAGCGAGACAATGTGATGAAGCACAGTTTTGCGAGCCGTATCGTTGGTACGGATGGAGGGGTGCAAAGAGGCGACGAGAGTGTGGAAGCTCTGTGCATCTGCGTTGGCTGTAGCGAGGCAGGCACGAATAAGTGCCGTCTCACCCAAGTAGTTGCCTCGGTGGATATCCGCGCCACTGGACACGAGTGAGTCAACGATGTGCTGCCGTGCCATACTAGCAGCAAGGTGCAACGGAGTATGGCCTTGGTCATCGAGAATAATATCGACGTCGATGGCGCCTGAAGAGGAGGCACTCTCCGCACTTATTTCTCGTATGATCTCGAGTATAGGCACCGGATCGTCGCGTTGGCAGATGCCAGTGATGATCGCAGCTCTTCTTGCATCTTTGAGGGGAGCGGTCAGGTCGTAGTTACGCGGGATGGGTGGTCTTGTGGCGAAGCGAATGTTGCTGAGGTCGGCGTCCGGTGGGATATTGCTGGCGGTCTTGCCGTTGGGGATGACGGAGAGTGAGCTAGACGGTCGAGATACGCCATTGAGCGGCGTTGGCGTGCGCCCACTGGAATCTGCTCGGCTTTGAATTTGGTTTTGCGAGTGAGGTGGAGTAGGCTCCTTACGCGCGCGCTTTGTGGGTGATGGGCCCTCGTCACCATTCACGTGATGAGACGCGGTAGAGGAAGGACGCGAGCCATCCGCCATCTGTATGTCGGCGGGGGCCTCGAGTATGGAATGTAATGACCCTTGCTGTTGTAGCATTTGAGATTCAGCATCGGAGCGCGTACGCTTAAGCGATTGCTGGGAAGGGGGTGGCGTGGAAGAGAATGGTGATGCGGGGTACGCGCTACCCTGATAAGGAGAACCGTAACCTGGCTGGCGGATGATACCTAAGTGCGAGGTTGACGGAGTGAATAGACCCTGCGCGCGCCCTTGGTTTAAGAGACGGAGCGCAGAGCCGGGCAGAATGGGGGGTGGGGCGAGACCGGAGGAAATGTAGCCTGCTGGGGGGCCGCCAATGCTGGAAAACGATGAAGAAGCGGACAAAGGGCGCGGCGAAGCTGTCAAGCCAAGTCCATGTCCTCCCGGCATGGTCCCCATGGCGTTCGTGTTGGGGGTAAAGTCAAACAGAGGTGATAGGAGTGGGGCGACACCGTATTGTAGTGCAATGTCGCGTCCTCTTTCTAATGGAATCCTAAAAAGCTGTCAAAGTATATCCAAGAGGTTCAGCTAGCAAACCACGCACCATGTTCCTTGATATTTGCCGTAGCCACCCTGTACGATCTCGTGTTTCCCAGGCAGAATTTCCTTCTCTAGAATCTTGGTTCGGCGCCCTTTGTCGACACCTGCCACTTTGAGGATCTGTGTCGCGTTCACATACGAGTCACCGCGTCTACGCATAACTGCGATGCCTCTGACCATGCATTCATAAACCTATCGGAGTGACGCGACCTTCGGTTAGAACCGTGAAGAGTGTCTGGTTGCCGATCATACACACCTGCACAGATGAATACACTGCATTGTATATCTTGACTGGCGGCGCCGAGCCTGGCGTTCTTGGGGCACCACTCTGCATGGGAGTTTGGCGCTGTTTGACGCTGTGAGCAGGAGATTTGATGCGGTGCGCTCCCAGTAAGCAGTCTGGACGCGGAAGGACGAACGCGAGTTTCCACGTGCCCAGGGTGCGTCCCGCCATTTGATACCGATTTCGGTAGCCTTTCAATCGACGACGACTACCTACGTAACGACGATATCGGCGCCCTGATGACTGAAGACGCAAGAGAGACGACGCCGCTGCTGGGGTCCGAGATTTTAGATAAAGTGGAGGTGTATCCTATCATACACATGATACGCGCAGATATCAAAGTGAGCGGAGTTTCCTAAGACGCGACTATTTTCTGACCTGGGGTACAGCATTTCATAGGTACATTGGATTTTGCCCTTGCACAGAATGTTCCTAATTTCATCTTATTCTCTCTTCAGACACTCCCTTGACTTATGATGCGGTGAGGACAACGTCTCGTTTTCCTCACTGGAGTCCCTGATGTCATTCTAGCTCACTGCCCCCGACTTGACTTATACCCTGATTCGACCACTTCAAGAGAAGTACAGCGCGATTCAACGGGCAGGGAACAAATCAGTCGTATTCTGCTTCTTGATAAATCACGTTCACTTCGTTCGGGACCAAGGTATCAGCACGCGGCCATTGTCTCAGTGCCGTGCTGAAGTCTGCGAGTTGATCGCCACTCGTATCCTCCGAGAATATGGCAACAATACTTTGGATATGGCTCTGGCAATAACTACCAGCTGGCCGGTCTATTCTGGAGCGGACCCCACGCTCATGCGGGTGGCGAGACAGGAACGAGACGACCTTGAGGAGAGGGTGGGAAATGCGATCGAAATGGCTATAATTGGCAAGGCTAGGCGATTTATCAAGAGCTCTCCCTGTCAAAAGGTCATTGACAGCATCTGGACGTATGTAACTTATGGTGGCAATGTGTTGAATTTAACCTCGAACTGGTCTGCAGCGGCAAATGTGTCTATCAAGCTGAAAGCAGTCATTCCATTCTTTCTGACGCAAGTGTGTCATGTGTTACTTTAGATACTCAAACTGACGCAATGTACAGACATATAAGCGGACGCCAATTCATTTCTATGACCCTCACAAAGCTCCATTACTGGATCACTATCGGTCTGTCGCTCATCATCATGTTAGCCAACGTGACTCAATAGGTCATTGACAGCCTCAAAGTACCTGCGGTGCGATCGGTCCTGGAATACACGAAGTAGGTCGAAAGCTCTATATGGAAGCCCCAATTGTCTGACAGAGGTTGTAGCTTCATAATTCTCTTCATTTTGTTTGTTTTCACGTTGGAAACAAATGACCTGGATAGGATAAACCCAGCCGAGGTTATCTTCATGGTGTATGTCACCCGCCTCCGATTCGTGTCTTATGTTTATGTTCTCAATCTAGGTACGCATTGGGATTTTCCCTCGAAAAGGTAGCCGCGATGCAAGAGCATGGCATTCAAGGTATGACGTTAGCTCCTCCCTCTTCTCTGCTGACCGCCAGAGAACAGTGTATTTCAAGGGTACTTGGAATGGTTTCGACCTAGCATTTGGTCTGTTGATAGCTTTCATTTGCTGCGTGTATTGGCTTATGCTTTCGACAGTCACTACGTATAGCGCGTACGCAATCTTACGACTTCATGGCGTCTATCAAGACCGTATGTACTATTATAAATTCGACGTCACAGTCATTAATGATCAGTCGCACGTGTAGATGCATGGGCGCGGCATCTCGGTATAGACTGTCTAGCTCTCATAGCATGCATGATGTTTCCTCGGTAAGACCGTTTTCAAGTCTGCCATTTTCATCCCTGATCTTGAGTAGGTTGGCATTTGTCACATTGCAAAACAATCTCATGGTCCTCTCTCTTCGAGCCATGATAGCACAGTTTGTGATCCTAATGATCATAGCTGCGTTCTGCTTTGGTGGTTTCTTATACGCTCTGTGGACGTCAGTCATATTGTATATTCTTGGGTTCGGCTCGGCTGACTGTCCTTCCCATTTAGATTGAGCAGGAACGAAGCTGGGTATGTGCTCTGATCCCTCTCAGTGACTATTTGCTCATCAACAATCAGATACTCGCTAGGCACTATATCCTGGTGGATGCTTGACCTGTGGTTTGGGCTTGATGCTAGTGGCTTTCAGAACGCTTGTGAGCCTATCGATCCCAACCTCAGGCATAATCTGATAGCACTCGTGGCCAGCGCAATTCCACAGCATCTTTGGTCCAGTACTAATGGTGACCTACACTTGCCTCAGCAATACTTTACTGCTTACCGGTAAGGCTTCGGTCATACATCTGCAAATTTCAAAACGCTCACAACTCATGGTGCAGTCATGGTGTCTATCTTGTCCCACACGTTCTCGACTATAAACGAAGATGCAGCAGCAGAGGTTCGTATAGAGTCTTCTCATTTGCACAATCGAGTAATTGAAAACATACAGCAAATGTTCCGACGTGCGGTGTCGACTGTGGAAGGGCATGTGTTTACTTTGATGCTCAAAACTACTGTTAACACTTGAGTGCTGTGCAGGGTCAAAGCTGATTCCCTTTTCTCTTACCAACCACCTGTAAACTTGTTTGCCCTGTGCATCATGCTACCCGCAAGCCATATACTGTCTCCCAGGTGGTTTCACAAGGTGATTGTCACCGCATACAGGCGTATATTTTAATTCATATCAATTTACGCATGCAGGTCAATGTCTTCATGATTAGGTGCGTCTACTGTGTGTACTCATTTCACTTTGCTGAACAAACTTAGGCTTACCAGCTTTCCCATTCTCCTTTCCATCGCCTGGTATGAGAGGCAAGCAAAGCAGACCGGGTCAAGTGGCTTTTACAACACGATATCAGCTACTGCTGAGAAACTATATGACACTCTTCCTAGGGGAATGAAGCGATTAAGTACGTATATAATGACCTTGATTCCATCTTAATTTCACTGATATATATTCCAACAGCATTTTTTGAAGGCCTCGCAGGTACCGATGCGGAAATCGATGCGGTGTGTTCTATCTATCACCACAGATGGAGATGTGATAGCTCAATAAGTAATCATAGGTGTTTGATATCGAGGATGAGATGGACACGGCCCTTGATACTCAAGAATATGGTCAAATTCCAGGCGGAGACGGTCTTCATCGACGTTACTCTCAGAAGTCGCAACAAAATCGACCAGCGTCCAGACGGCCGTCAAGTAACGCCCCGGAGAGATTCGTTCGGCGCGATCCTTCTCCCCAACCACCTGCAGCTGTAGCCTCTCCTCGACTGCGTCTGGGATCGATGCTCAATCGCGGTGCAGAAATGGCGCAAAATTTGGCAAGTCCGCTTGCGCAGATATTTCAACCCCTGGTCGTAGACGAAGATATGCCTGAGGAAAATGGCTCGTCGTCCTTGTTGAATGTGCCCACTGGGATCAGCTATGGCCCAGCCCACAGGCGGAAGTCGTTGATGCACCGCACGCCTGCTGTTGATGCTGCAGTGTCTCGTACGGCGTTCAGATTCCCTAGTATGGGAAGCCATGATTCTCGCGATGCCCATCAGGTTTCATCGAGTCCAGATCCCGTATCAGAAGTATACGGAATGCAAACAGCAGAAGAGGCAGAGGAAGATGAAGAAGAATCTGGTGGTATGATTAGATGGATGGAAAGGTTAGACAAACTGGAGCAGGGGCAGAAGCGCATTGAGGACCTGCTCCTGCGGATTTCGCAGAACCAAGGAACCAACTAGCTGGTAGGCTAATTAACGGATGTAGTCGACGTCCTTGTATGCACTCACTTTATTGCAATAAACGATGGCTACAAGGTTATATTCAGGAAGCTCGAATCACAGTCCAGACAACAATCCTGGTGAAATCATGCAATGGTATTAGAGGTCGTTTGTATGTACTAGCGCATAACAGAAAGCAATGCTATTGTTTAGAAAATCATTCGAAAGGCATAGGATCCACGGAATCTCTGAGAGAAGCCCAATTAGCAGCCACTCCCTCCGCGAAATGCTGCTCCTCGCCAGCGAAGGCTTGAACAGCTTGTGTCAGCAGGGCATTCTCGCGGTTGTGCAATACTACGCGAAGTTCATGCCACATGCTATCAATGGGGTTAGCGTCTACGATTAGTGACCGGAACGAGAACACTAACCAGGCACGGATGAATACTCTTCGGCTCAGTTGAGCAGCAATCATAGCTTGGTCGCGTTCAATGAGCGCTGCGACCTTGTCGGCTTCGATCTCCCATCCTTCTTTCTTGGACGCCCTTAAGCCTTCAAGCTTGGAGGAATTGGTTTCAACACGTTTCTTCAGCCGCTCTACTTGATCGATAGATAGTCGAGCGTGTCGAATGAATAAATCACGTTGTGCGAGATAGAGATCACGTTGGGTCTGAGAGCCAAAATTAATGGGAAGGCTAAGTATACGAGACTCGAGGATCCTAACCTTCAATGATTCCAGCGTGGTATAAAGCAATGTACGTGTCTGATACCAGCGTCAATAATCACTTGGTAGCTGAACGAATAGTGACTTACCCGTCGTTCCAATAGATCTGCATGTGCTTGTGTATGGACCGCGAACTGCCCAACGCCCTCCCGTACGCCTTCGCACAGGTCACAATTGTCTCCTCGCCAACACCGTTCATTGACTTCTGCCACAACTTTCAGCACATTGGTTAGCCGCGAAAGATCGGCCTGGCCGTCGTCGTCATCGTCGGCACGGCGCAAAGAGAAAGACGTTCCAGACAAGACCGACGACACGGATGATGCATCCGATAGACGGGGCCGCGGCAATGGCGCAGACGAGGCCAGCGGTGCAGAGGATGCCGATGAACCAGACGGAGAGCCAGGTTGTAAAGGAGGGAGAACAAGAGAAGAGAAGAGTGGTAAGGCGAGGTAGTTGCGTCGGAGACCTGAAGGAATCCGTACCGCTGCAGCTTCACGTCTCTTAATGGTCCGCTCAGCTAGGACGCATATCCTCTGCCACTGCTCGATAAGAGGTGGAATCTTCTGCCGTACAATTCTATCGCCGTGCAGAAAGTCAGCGCAAGGTTGATACAAACGGGGCAGTCACTCCTCACGCCAATTTCTCCTCCAGATCGCTGGGAATGCCCATTTCTTCGACCCTGTCTACCCGCTTGCTGGCTGATTCTTCCTCGACAGAAATGGACGCATGCTTCCGCCACGCCTCGAGGGATGGCTCTGTGAGAAAGACAGCGAGAAGGCCGTCGTCCTTGATCACGGGATGATTCCTAGATAATTTGTGAGACACCGGGTGAGGCCGAAGGGAATTGAGCATACACTACGAAATTTATGAACCTCTTCAAACCCATTCTGTGGGCGGTATGAGAATTACTTTGCACTACAAGAAGCAAATATCGCACCTCCTTTGTTCCAAGAAATGCTCATCGGCTGTATTCTACATTAGCCGAGTGCGTTGCAAGCGCAAGTAAGATGAACTTGCGTTGAATGCGCTTGGGGGGCAAGGAGGGAATCAAACGGAACGGGTATCTCTTCACCAGGCAGTCCCACAGGAATACGAATTCTGAATATCGCCTCTGCACCGGAGGTCCTCGCTGCGCAGTCATTAGCACCCAGAGGAATCACAGCACCAAGGACACCCACTTCGCTAAACAGCTCGTACACGGTGTATCGATTCAGTATGAATCCCTGCTGGCCCAAGATGTTCACATTGATACTCTCCAGCTTCTTCCACCAGTCTTTGGGCATCCCCGTCCCGCTGTAGCTCGACGGAGCCCCGTTTGCCAAGTTTGGCCCTCCGGTCGCCGGGGTAGTCGGGTTGGACGCGCCTGCGAACGGTGGAGCAGCTGTGTTCCATGGGTCGTCGGAAGTATAGCTAGGAGCCGACGGCCGTGTGGCAGGCCGGGGCTGGTAGACGATGTTCGAAGGCTGCTGGGGAAAGATGGAAGGGTTTGGTTGCAGTGATGCGAGGTTCAGTGTTGGTTCGGGGAGGGTGTTCTGGGACGCTAGCGCAGCGACTTGCTCAATACTGACGTCTAGCCGATCACTTAGAAATGGCTCGGAAACAGCACCATACGACAACGCACCTTTGCCAGACTGCGCCAATGCAACCAGTGCGAGTGCGACGAAGAACTCGAGCTTCGAAACGCGAGGCCGTGAGCTGACGAGGTTCACGATCTAAGCCGAGGATGAGCACCGTCTTCAAAGCCAAATATGCAAAGCGCTCGCCTTATCTATAGTCGCAGCTGGCAGAGAGGATGTCTGCAGGATGCGAGAGAGCGCATTGACAGAGGTCTCCCCGCCCTCGCTAGGGTCTGCTGCGACGAACGACTGATTGTATATAGGCGGCACAGTAGCATCCGCTGCAGATCATGAGCACGTAGTCGTCCGCCATGCAAATGAACCATACCTATCACCGAACCGAAGAGCGAGGGCGCAGCGGCCATGGGGGGAGGCGAGGGCGAGGGCGCAGTGCTCCACGGGTCAAGGCCGTCGTCATATATGGAGCTGCTGCTGAGCGGGTTCTCATTGACGAAGCTGCCACCGCCGAAGCCACGGGTGGCAGGTGCGGATCCGTAGCGCTGGGCGGGACGGGGGGCGTCGAACATGGTCGGCTCAGCGTGCGGGGTGCAATACAGCCGCGACTCGCGGGCGGTTGAAGGGACGTCACTGCGGCCTGCGGCGCTCCATTCCCAACCACCACCAGGCAGCAACGTTCGGTCTAAATTGCCTTGCCTATCTTTATATGCACAGCAACACGCTGCAGGATCCCCCCTGGTATGTTCAATAATGGGGGCACCAACAAAGAGCCGTCACTCGATCCGTACTTGAGTTAAAGTACGTCCCAATATTCGCTATAATCATGCTACGAAATCTGACTTTTAGATGTAGTCATTGTCTATTGCCAGGGACGCTGTTCGTGACCACGCATGACGCCGCCTGAATTTATATATTCGTCACGCCTGTTCGCGCGCACCGACGAACACTTCGCCTTACAGAGGCTCCTACGCATACACACCGCCGAGGAGGCCCGTATCTCACAAGCAGCCGCCCCACACTCCTGCAGAGCTGTTGCATGCGCGAATCGCGCAGGACGTCATCCTGGTGCGACCCCCTGCGCGCCCGGCTCCTATTCAGCAAACACACTCGAGGCGAGGCTGGCCCCGCCATCTTCTCCCCGAGATCTGGGACTTGGTCGCCTGAATCTTCCATCGCACCGGCGCCAGGGACCTGCACACCTGCAGGCAGAATGCCCCTCCACGAAGTCACACTGACGGCACCGGGGCGTTCGCCGCCGGGTCCTGACTGGCCCGCGTCCAGTTCGCCAGCGCCAACTCATATCAATGAGCATGATGCCGGACCTGGCAGTGCTGGCGAACATGAATCAGCACACACCATCGCGCTATCGCATTACCAAGTGCCTATGTTGGTGCGGACACGCGGACATGCTAGTATTGCGTCCTGCTCGCGCCATCGGGCGAACAGTGCGCCACGACCAAGTGACCCACAGCACTTGCTTACCGCAAACCAATAATAATGTCTCAGAGTCATCGCCGGTCACCAGTTTTTCGCGTCTGCAACCTTGCTGGGCAGCGCAGTTAGGCTCGCACGCAGCCACCCATTATCAATATCACCAATACCAGGATGTGGCGCCAGCGGCCCCCACTATCAGCCTCCAATCAGCCCCATCATACCGATACTTGTTTCGCATCAAGATGGGCCCTGACATACTCGCCAACCAGCCTTCTCTTCTCTCGGACGTCGATCTCCTGTCAAGTCACCGCGGATTGGCATACACACAAGCCGCGCACGTTTATCTGCGTTTACCCGTCTGCACTACCCCCGCGCCCAGTCACCCCGATCCGAATCCGCGCCGACGTGCTTCCACCACGATTCTCGCCAATCGCTGGCATCCGCGGGGCCTTTCGCGCGAAGAAGCACGCCCAAAATGTGCACCTGTGCGCGAGGGGCGCAGCCACGGAAGGTCGTCGTTCGATGAATGCCCCTCGCTGACTGGATCGCGCACTATGCCAGGCGCAGAAGCCAGATGCTTACCCCGCATCCGCGTCCGCCTCCTGATCCGCTGCGTAAAGCGTCCTGCGCCACGACCGCGCCGGTCCTCTTCGCTGTCACTGTCTCCACGATACCCAATACGGCCATGCCTGGCCCATATGGGGCTATTTCAAGGCTTGTGGGGGCTGGAATGCGGCTTCGTGTCATGTCATGTCCAGCAGAGTTGCAAAGAGCATACCCATCTCAGCACGCACAATGCACAATGCACATGTTGCTTCGAACTGGCGATTACAAGGCCTGTCCACCCCGGTATAGTGCATCCTCGCCGCGATAGGGTCAGGATATGCATATCGAGTATGCGGGGCTATTTCGCCAGGTGGGGTAGGAGAACGAAGAGTACTTGGGTGACTCGAAATGGGACGTAGCGTCGCCGAGCCGTCCGTGTATGGCGCCCCTTGTCCGAGCCATGTCTAGCAGAGTTGCGTTCATATGCATTTTGAATGAACACCAATGCCCTTCTCCACACACGTGCTGTGTTGAATGCATATGAGTGCGCTGCTGACTCGAACGGGCCGCCTCTACTGCGTCTGCCGCCGCCGCGTCGGCTGGTGTATGATATCTGATATCGTCCCTGCGCCACGACTGCGATCAGCCAATTAGCTCAGGAGTCAGGAGTCAGAACATAACGCGGGGCCATTTTTCCATATAGGGACAGAAACAGAATAAGCACTGAGCATCGAGCAAGCGATGGGGCTGCTCGGAATGGCGCCTTTCGCTGCGCAGCGTCTCCGCTATCCTGATACTAAGTTACAGATGATTTCACGACCGCCGCAATCACGCTCGCCGAGTCAAAATTCCAGTGTCCTGCGTATGCTCAGCCTCGTGCGTCTCTAAGAAGCTCGAACATACACGGGGCCATTTTGCCTTATGGGGACGAGAAAGAAGGTGGATAGGGGTGAATGGGCAGGATGGTATCAGGAATGTGCGTGGCGCATTTCGCGATCTTATAGCTGGCTTCATGACCGCCGCACTCGCACGCCTGCTCGCGCGCGCGATTTCACAGCACTATTCGGCGTCGTATGTGGCCGGCGCCGTGAATATGCTCGCCCCGTGACCGCGCATTCATCGATGACGCAGTGCGGGGATAGCGGGTGCGAGTGATTGGCGTCTGATGCCCCCGACATCCTGGATGGCGGCTCGTGGAGCAAGACCAGCTGCAGAACTAGCCAGCACCGGGACTGAAACGCTGCCACCACCTCCTGAGCTGGCGGCACATCGGACACGCCCAGCTCTAGCTAGATCTATCGCAAAATGGGCGCAGGCCTCTACGTTCGCGAGCCAGCGAGAGTGCGGGCGATTTGAAACCAGCTGCCGCCGCCGAAGCCACGGGTGGCAGGTGCGGATCCGTAGCGCTGGGCGGGACGGGGGGCGTCGAACATGGTCGGTTCTCAGCGTGCGGGAGGCAATACAGCCGCGACTCGCGGGCGACTGAAGGACGTCACTGCAGCTGCGGCACTCTACTCTATTCTAACCACTCTCAGGCAACAACGTTCGGTATAGCTTGCCTTGCTCATCTTTATCTGCACAGCACCACGCTGCAGGGTCTGCGCAGTCGTCTGCGTGGTATTCGATATTGGGGACACCGACAAGGGCCACCGCCAGTCCAATCCGTCATTGGTTGAAGTGCGTACCATATTAGTTATTAGCAAGCTGCGAAATCTAACTTTTACATACAGACATTGCCTGTTAGTAGGGCAGCTGTTCATGCCCATGCATGTCGCCACCTAAATTTGCATGCCAGTAATCGTCGCGCGACGCGCATGTCCCCGCGCACCGACGAAGGACCTCACACTGCAGAGGTTTTTGCACAGTCCACACCACCGAGAAGGCGCGTATCTGACCAGCAGTCCTGCTCTTGCAGAGATGTCGCATTGCGCGCCGGTGCCGCGCAGGACATCATCCAAAGTGCGACTGTGGCAATTTTGTACAGTAACTTGGACGCGCCAAAACTCCCATACTTATGCACAACTCGGGGCGAGGCTGGCTCCGACATGTTCTCCCAAGATCCAACATTCGAATCTTACATTGCACCGGCGCCAGGAACCTGCATATAGCGCACCTGCCTGCAGGCAGGATGCCCCTCCACGCATTCACAATGACGGCACCGCGGCGTCCGCCGCTGGGTCCTGCCCGCCAGCGCCGGAATCAACCAATGAGCGTAAACCGAACCTCGCAGTGCAGGCAGACATGAATCAGCACACCATATCGCTATCGTATTACCAACTATCTTGGTGCGGATATGCGGACATGTCTGTATTGCGTCCTAAATCCCGTCATCGAGATGACACCGCGCCAGCGGCCAAGTGATCATGATTCATGATTCATCGCAGCATCTGCTTAGAGCAATCCAGTCCGGTGCGCCTTGCTGGACGGCGCGCAGTTAGGCTCGCCGCGCCCACAGCCACCCATTATCAAAATCGCCCTGCCAGGATGCAAATTTAAACCCAATCCATAACATGACCCAATGCGGCCCGGGCGCCTCAGCAGCCCCGGCAGCCGGCCACCCACTATTCCCCCTCCCCCACTATCAGCGATATCCAATCAGCACCATCAATGATCATACCGATACTTGTCCATCGTGTCTGGCGTTCATACTGCCCCCCGATCCACCTGTCCCGACCAGCCTTCTGTTCTTGGACGTCGATCTCCTGTCAAGTCACCGCTGGCAGCCACATAAGCCGCGCACGTTTATCTGTGTTCGCGATACTGCTCGCGGCGGCCTGCACTACCCCCGCGCCAGCTACATCCCCGATCCGAAGCCGCGCCGACGATTCTCTGCCATTCTCCAGCATCCGCGGGGGCTTTGCGCCAATCGGTGAAGAAGCAGGCTCGATATGCACGCCTGTGCCGGGGAGGCGCAGCCACGGGGGGTTGTCGTTCATTGAAAGTCTCTCGCTGGCTGGATCGCGCAGGCGCGGACGCTGACCCGCATCCGCCTCGCCTCCTGATCCGCTGCGTAAAGCGTCCTGCGCCACGACCGCGCCGGTCCTCTTCGACCTGTCATTATCACTGTCTCCGCCAGGTGCCCAATGCGACCACGCCCGACCCATATGGGGCTATTCCAAGGCCTGTGTGGAGGCTGGAATAGGCTGGAATGCGGCTTCGTGCCAAGTCGTGTCATGTCGTGTCATGTCTAGCAGGGTTGAAAAGAACATACCGTTCTCGGCACGCACAACGCACAATGCACATGTTGAGTCGAAATGGCGATTACAAGGCCTGTCCACCCCCGGTATAGTGCGTCCTCGCCACGATAGGGTCAGAATAGAGTATGCGGGACCATTTCGCCAGATGTGGTGAGAAGGACGAAAAACGAAGAGCACTTAGCGACTCGAAATGTACACCTTCGCAGCGTCGCCCGAGCCGTCCATGTATGGCACCCTTGTCCATATGTCTAGCAGAGTTGCGTTCATTTTGAATGAATGAACAGTGAACACCAATGCCCTTCCCCCCCAGCGCACGTGCTATTGAACGAGCGCTAAGTGCTGCATGCTGACTCGAATGGGCCGCGTCGGCTGGTGTGATATGATATCGCCCCTGCGCCACGACCGCGATCAGATCGTGCGCCTTCGCTGCGCAGCGCGTCCCCTTCCCGACACTGATCAAGCTTCAAGGGCCACAGGTGGTTTCGCGACGCCGCAATCGCACGCTCGCCGAGTCAAATTGATATTGCAGGTTGCCGGTGTGCCGCCTTGCGTATGTGGCGACGCTCGCCCCGTGAGCTGCGCCACGACCGTGATCTGAACATACGCGGGGCCATTTCTCCATATAGGGAGAGAAACAGAATGCGCTGGGGCTGCTCGGAATGTGCGCCTTTCGCTGCGCAGCGTCTCTGCTATCCTGATACTGAGTCACAGATGGTTTCGCGACCGCCGCAATCACGCTCGCCGAGTCTAAATTTCGTGTCCTGCGTGTGCTCGGCCTCGTGCGCTGAATCGGGCGCCTCTATAAGCTCGAACATACGCGGGGCCATTTTGCCTTATGGGGCGAGAAAGAAGGTGGATAGGGGTGAATGGGCAGCGATGCTTGGATGTGCCATTCGCTGCGCGAGCAATGTACCGTCTTAAAGCTGGCTTCGTGACCACCGCACTCGCACGCTGCTCAGACAATACGCCACCAGTACCATTTCACAGTTCGCGGCGCACTCCCTTGCGTGAATCACTATCTGGCGGCACGAGGCCCCGTGACCGCGCGTTCATCTATGACGCACGCGGGGATAGCGCGCGAGTGATTAGCGTCTGATGCCCCCGACATCCTGGTAAGCACGTATCCTGGATGGCGGCTCGAGCTCGTGAAGCTGTGAATTGGCTGGTGAAACACCGCCGCCTCCTGAGTCTGCATTGGATGCCAGATGGCCTGAGCCCAGGCACGTCCAGCCCTCTGGCGAAATGGGCGCACTGCAGAGTCGAGTCGAGTCTACGCCCACCCGCGAGAGAAGTGCGGGGCGATTTGAAATCAGCAGGTACGCGACTCGCCCACGTGTTCGGGCCGTCGAGGATAGGAGGTTGGAAAGAGAAGAACGCCGGATGGGGGGCCTATCGCGCATATCGATCTGTCAGCTCAGGGTGGGCTTCGCGATCGCCATCTGGGTGTCTGTGCTTCTGAGCTTCTGTCCTTGTGGGCGACGCTGGCGGACAATGACGCGGATCGGGCTGGAGGGGGAAAGCTGATCACGACTTCCAGGCGCCTGTTCCGCGGAGCGAGATCGATTTGGAAATTCGGGTCGGGATGGCGAGGCGGTGAAGGCTGGTGCCAGGTGAAGGGCGAGTGCTTATTTGAAGTTAGGGGGAGGGGCTGATAAGAGGCCGATGGTCCGGGTGATGGTTGTGTCGGGTTTGTGATGTCACAGGAGGAGATCGCAGATGGGTGCGGTCGTCTGCGGCGTTGCGCGGTGTGCTGTAGCATCGCATAATGGAGTGGAGGGCACGTTGTGTTCGGCAGGGGGCAAGGAATAGAAATGCTGATGTCAGTAGTGTCACTTTTAGTGGGCGCTTATTCGAATTTGGGTGAGGCACGCCTCGCTGCGACGCCGCCAATCGCACCGCAACGACCACGAGTGCGCACGGCAACGAGCTTGCCTCCTGCCACCCACGATCTGCTCGACGGCCGTCCATCTGACGACCGATTCGACGACGCAGCCATCGCTGAGGATAGGATAGGCTCAGTGACGCCTTTGTGCAACGGAGTTAGGCGTGGTAACTCCAGGTCGTCCCCGGGCAGCCTCTTGCCGTCTGCTGACTCTGATCCTCGACGATTACCATCCCAGGACTCGCCAACATTTCTGGCAGCATATACGCCTGTCCCCCGTCGCCGTCCGTCGACGCTCCTTGCCCCGCCCCGTCACCCGTCACACCATCCCCGGCCCCCACCCGCCGACGATACCCTAACAGGCCCGCCGATTACCACTACCACTGGATGCCCGCATGGCCGCTGCCGTGCACCCCGCCCGCACGATGAGCCCGGTCCACCGCCTCGGCGCGAGGGCCGCGCCCTCCGCGTCCGCGTCCACGTCCACCCAGGCGTCGTCGTCCGCGCACGACACCGCCGGCAAGCCGTTCCAGCGCCTGCGCTCGTCGCTCGAGAGCACCCTGCGCACCGCCACGCGCTCGCGCAGCAAGCCCGTCCCTGTCCCTGCGTCTGTAGATGATTTTGCGACCGTCCGCGAGAAGGGCAAGGAGAAGGAGAAGGAGAAGAGCAAAGAGAGAGGGAGGGAGGGGGATGGGGAGAGGGGCAGGGAGAGCAGCGAGGACGCCCCGAAGGAGCACAAGGAGCGCGAGCGCAGCCGCGTGCTCCGCAAGCTCGAGAGCAAGGTCAACTTCCGCGCGAGCCCGCCACCCAAGGACGACGCCGAGAAAGGGAAGGGGAAGGGGAAAGAGAAGAAGGAGCGCGCCGCGGGCCACACGAGCTACACCACGCCGTCCCTCCGCGGCGCGTCGATGTCGTCCCCCCACCTCGCCCCGCCCCCCAGCTCCAAGCCGATACCGATACCCACACCCACAAAAGACCGCACGCGGCGCGGGAGCATGGCGCCCCCGACGATCAGCGGCCCGTCCGCGCTCGGCAAGGCGCCGTCCGTGCGCCGCTCCGCCCCGCCGCCATTGACCTCCCCGTCGCTTGCGAGTGTGCGCCACCGCTCCCCGTCCCCCGGGACTGCGCGCCACCGCTCCCCATCGCCGGGTACCGCGCGCCACCGCGCGCGCTCGCCCGACTCCCCTACGCCGCACAAAGGGGGCAGCAGCCTGTTCGCGTCCCCGCCCGCCTCGCCCGCATCCCCAACATCACCGACGTCGCCGACGATGCGCGCAAGATCGCCCCCGCAGCGCGGCGCGAGCCAGCGCGGGCTGACCTCCGCGTCGACGTCGCACCTGCCCGCGCAGCGCGCTACGAGCCCCGAGCCCGATCCGCGCACCGCCAGCCCCACCGCGCGCCGCCCCTCCGTTGAAATACGCCGCGCCTCAGGCGAGCGCGCACGCTCCCCCGCCTCACCAGCATTCGACACGACCCGCCGCGCCTCCGGCGAGCGCGCACGCTCCCCCACCTCCCCCTCCTCCTACGCCCAACAACACGCCCGCGCATTCAACGCCTCCACCACCTCGCTCGCCGCGGCGACAGCGACGCCGGAGCAAAGAGAGCTCCTGCGCAGCTCGGCCGCGATCCTGTGCCGCGAGCTGCGCCGCGCGCCGCCGGGCGTCGGCGCGGGGGCGTGGGCGGAGGTGGAGGCGCGCCTGGGGCCGCTGGCGCGGCTGGAGCGGGTGTGGGGGAGCGGGATTTTGGGAAGGGAGGGGAGTGGGGGGAAGGGTGCAGGGGGTGGAGTGGGAGGGGGTGGGGGGGAGGAGAGGGAGAGGCGGGTGTTTTGTGAGGCATTGAGGGATGGGTTCGTGCTCTGCCAGTGCGTATTTTTTCCCCCTCCTTTCTCATCAGCAAAATCTGGTGGGAGAGCTGCCCTTGGCGGTCTGTGCAGCGCTGTATAGCTCTGTACAGATGCTGGCCTTGCTATAATCTCCTATAACGCTCTGTACAGAGCCAGCCGGGCCACCAGGTTTTGCTTCCGCTTCTGTTCTCTTCGCCCCGTCCTTCCTTCGTCCCATTCCCATACTGACACGCCCCACAGCCTCATGAACAAGCTGCGCCCAAACACAATCGCGCCCATCGACGCGCGCGACGACGGCCTCAAGCGCACCGCGAACATCACGCGCTTCCTCGCCGCGTGCGCCGCGCAGGGCGTGCCCGCATCCGAGTGCTTCTACAAGGACGACCTCGCGGAGGGCGCGCCCGAGGCGCTCGCGCGCGTCGCGCGCACGGTCATCAGCGCGGTCAAGGTCGTCGAGGCGCCGTGGATCGCGGGCGGCGGGCTGCGAAGGGAGCGGGAGGGCGTGTACGGCTCGCAGGGGCGCGCGGCGGCGAGCGTGCCGAATCTGGCGCTGCAGAGAGCGGTGAGCCCGTCCCCGACGACGCCGGCGAGGAAGCGGTGGAGCCCGCCGGAGCCGCAGCTCGCGACGGTGAGCGACGGGGGCAGCGGCACGGGCACGGAGAGCGCGGGGAAGGATGGGAATGGGCGCACGACCCCAGTCGCAGCGCCGCCGACGCTGACCCCGCGCTCGCCGCTGCGCGTGCACACCGCCTCCCCGATGCCCGAGTCCCCCACGCGCGCATCGATGCTCTCGAACACGACCACGGAGCTCTCCGCGTACTCCAGCCTCTTCGACCGCGCCCCCGCCGCGGGCAACAAGTTCGGCACGATGCGCACCGCGACGACGGAGGCGACGTCGCTCGACATGCCGTCGTTCGGGCGCGCGGACGGCGCAGCGGCGGCAGAGGAGCTCGCGCTCGCGCGCCCGCGGCGCGCGTCGAAGGAGCCGCCGCGCCGCGAGCGCCGCCCGAGCGAGTCGCTCGCGGGCGTCGCGGAGGACGACGGCGCGGACGTGTTCACCGCGCCGCGCACGCGCCCGATCGCGATCCGGCCCGCCGAGCGCGGGCACGAGCGCGCGGAGCCCCTGTCCGCGTCGCCGTCGCCGCCGCGCAAGCTCGCGTACGTGCGCAGCGGGAGCGTGGAGAGCGTGCCCCGGCGGCCGACGGGGCTCGCGCCGCGGGAGGCGCTGCGCCGCGACATCAGCCCCGACGGGCTGAGCGCGTCGGCGCCGGGGCCAAGGGTGATGCTGCGGCGCGCGAGCACGAAGACTGGCGGGGCGCGCAGCGGGAGCTTGGTGCCGCGCGGCGACCTCGACGAGGCGCGCGCGTCAAGGGAGCTCGATCCGCCCGTGCCGTTCCCGCGCTCGGCGCCGGGCGATGCGTCGCCGCCGGCTGAGGGCCACGAGCGGCCGCGCCAGGTCCGCGGGCGCTTCCAGAGCGACATCGAGGGGCGCAGCACGCGGCGGAAGGACAGGCCGGACTCGTTCGACGAGATGGGGGAGCGGCGGCCGCAGCGCGCGCGCTTCGAGAGCATGGTGAACCTGGGCGTGGTGTCGAGCAACGCCAGCGCGAGCGATCTGCTGTCCCGGGACTCGATGGATGTGCGCCAGACCTTGATCGTGCGGGAGACGGGGAAGCCGCCGACGCATTTTGTAAGCGTGTGCTTTTATCTGGATGGTGGACTTATCGCTAATGGGCTTGGCTCGCGCAGCAATTGGGCAACTGTATTGGCCGCGGACAATTCGGCTCAGTGTACCGCGCGCTTAATCTTAATACTGGACAGATGGTCGCCGTCAAGCGCATTCGGTTAGAGGGTCTGAAAGAAGACGAAGTCATGCAACTGATGAAGGAAGTCGATCTTGTCAAGAGTCTCTCGCATCCGAGCATCGTCAAGTACGAGGGCATGGCGAGAGACGAGAACACGCTCAGCATCGTGCTTGAGTACGTTTTATTTCAAATATCCCCTGCAACTCAAAAGCTTATTATCGCCGTTTAGATATGCTGAGAACGGGTCCCTGGGTCAAACTCTCAAAGCATTCGGGAAGCTGAACGAGAGCCTGGTCGCCAGCTACGTCGTCAAAATTCTCGAGGGCCTCCACTACTTGCACGGAAGCGACGTCGTCCACTGCGACCTCAAGGCCGCGAACATCCTCACCACGAAGAACGGCAACGTCAAGCTGTCTGACTTTGGCGTCTCGCTCAACCTCCGTGCCATGGAGCGCGAGATCAAAGACGTCGCGGGCACCCCGAACTGGATGGCGCCCGAGGTGATCGAGCTCAAAGGCGCCTCGACCAAGTCTGATATCTGGTCCCTGGGGGCCACGGTCATTGAGCTTCTGACCGGCAGACCTCCGTATGCGGAGATCGCGAATGGCATGTCCGGTGAGTATCCGCAATGCTGTGGCCCGTTGACGTGTCAGCTAATCCGCATATCGCAGTGATGTTCCGAATTGTCGAAGATGAAATGCCTCCTCTTCCTGAAGGCGCTTCGCCTATGCTAGAAGACTTCCTGACGCAGTGCTTCAACAAGGACCCGGCGCTGCGTCCGAGTGCCGAACTTCTCTGCGAACACGAATGGCTCAAGAAAAGCTGGAGCGGGCTCAAAGTAAGTCAGTTATCCTATCTGCCCTCTCTCAATATTAATAATCTCCGCAGGACTTGCGACCCCAAGACAGCATACCCTTCCTCCGACGCGTGAGCACCGACTTCCAGAAATCTGAGGCGCAGCACCTCTTCACCATGCCCGAAGGCCTCAGCTCGCCAACAGAGGACGAAAGGCCTCCCCACGAGTTTTTCATCGGTACCCCTCCGCTCGCCATTCCTCGCAGATTCTCCAACGAGCCATCGTCGCCTGTTGGCACTCCTGGCACTCCAGACGATTCCATTTCACCCCGCGACCACTCTTTTGTCAAGACCACATTCGGAAAACGTGAGTGTCATTTACGAAATACTTTCCGCGCCGCTGATGGTATGCTCTAGCGATGACATGTCGAGTTTGTCTCCTGGTCATCAAGAAGAGTGCCGTGCTCTGCGAGTCGTGTAGCCTAATCGCCCATTCCAAATGCGCTGCCAGCGCACCCATGACCTGCGACCTGCGCTCTCAGCTCTTGGAATACGCTCATTTTGCGCAAACAGGCAGTCCCAGTGGCGTATATGCTAGCTCTATGGACATTCTCAAGGGTGGTGGTCTGACTCCTACCAGCCCGAGCTCCGACGTGGCATTCGTCCCCGGCCCCCCTTCTTCGAAGATGAGTGCAGAGACATCTCCCGCACCAGGATCGTCATCTCCCATATCGGGATCACCTGCCCGACCCCCCACGGCTTACAAGTTTATGGCATTCAAATCGAAACGTTCCCACGGTTCGATGTCCCCCGATCTTGCGCCGACTCAAGCCTCATCCTCTACTTCGCTTCTGCCAGCGGGTAGCGAAATGAGAACTCAAAGTAACAATCAGGAGACAAAACCCAAGGTCGAGAGGGAAAAGACCGTTTTGCGGAAGAAACCATCCATGCTGTGGCGGGGCCGGGAGACAGTGCAGCAGCGCCCCCAATCCTTTTCCAGCGATAGCACGTCGCCGAATACGGCGAGTATGCGGAGCGCTGCTGATAGCTTATCCAGCAATGTTGACCTCCAGAAGAAGGCGGGTGCCCCCGCCCCCGATGCGAATGCCGGTAAAGGGCTACCTCGTACCCGACGAATCTCGACTACGGCCGCGAATAAACCTTCCCACCGGGTCTCCGCCTCTATCACCTCTACCACGTTTACTGAGGACCAAGAAGAGGAGGAGACTTACCGTTCCGAATTACCGGGCGGCCTTGATAACACGATATCCGGCCACAGGAAAAAGGACTCCAATTGTGCCATTCAGTAGCTTCATTGACATTTTGCATTTTATCATTACCTCAACGAGTCAACATCCATTCCTCGCGTCCATTTTGTTGTACGTGTACTCACATTAATCCTCCCTTCCCGCTTCATCCATATCCATCACCATTGTTCTTGCATGTGCCATAGCCTTTACGCTTATACCTCTGTCTCCATTAATATTAATAGAGGGCAATCTGGACATTTACACGAACACGAGATGCCCTCTTTATATAACCTACTCGTCCTACGTACTGTATTGGTTTGTAAAATCGATAACTCAGTTCCATGTAAAATAAACGTGTATGCTTTGGCAATCCTGACCGGCCTGACCAGATCTAATCATATTTGACTATCCTCGTTCGTCGATGGCTGATGATCCTTTGATCGTTGAACGAAAGTATTTGGAAAGTATTGTGGCGTAGTGCATGTTTTGTTTACAGTTGCTTGTTGCCCGGAGCCGTTGACCGAGTGCGTGCGTCAATTTGCGCATATTCTCAAGAACCGACACACACGCGATGTCGACACGCTCAAGAACAAGATCTGATTCGAGCCCGATGAAAACGTCTGCGTCTGCGGCTGACCAGATGTCCATCTCCCCTTCCAGGCAAGGCAGACCACCTCGCAACCACCTCATTAAGGAAACCGATGGTCAAGACCATCAAACTGGGAAGGAGAATAAGAGCACTAAAGCGGGGAGTGGAAAGGGCAAAGGCAAGATATCTGGCAAGGTGTCTGCTAGGAGCACACGAGCAGCCTCTAAGAAAGCCCACTGCCTGTGTAAACGTCCCGATGATGGCACGCCGATGGTCAGCTGCTCGGAGTGCAGAGTCTGGTCAGTCTCGACATTGTCTCGTTCAGTCTATTCGGGCCTTACCCTTTCGCTCAGGTATCATTTCAATTGCGTCGATCTAAGCGACAGAGAGGCGGAAGATATCAGTGAGTCATTCATCTCACCCGTTACCATTCTGTTGCTCACTTCACCTCGATAGGTATTTACATTTGCCCCTCATGCACCAAGGCGACAGGTCGCCGCACCGTTAGTGAGTATCTTGAAATCTTCTTGCCTTGCTTACTTCCTCGACTGCGCCACATCCTACATCATGTAGTTTCTACGAAACATGTTTGCTTGCGCTTCACATCACATACTACACATTCGAGAAGCAGTGCAATCTTGCTTGACTGCTATTCGTACCATTTGAGCAGAGCTTGATGTTCTGGAGCTCTTGCTCTTGCCCAAAATGATGCCGCTTTCTTGATTGTGTAGCGATGTATGAGATGCGTAGCGCGGTGTGAATTGTGTCTATATAATCAACGGAATGTGTCGGTTGACCTTACTACGCTACATATATCATGGTTGAGACCTGGTACATATGATACCAAGCCCTCTCCAAGGCATGCTACTCAACCGTGCGCTACGAGAACATTTCATATAGTTTTTTGTTTACCTTCTTTCCTACTCGTGTCTGGACGTTGTTTTACGTGAATTGGATACTGACCATGCTTTATTCTTTTTGCTTGCAGTGGATTGGGAGGGTCCCGAGGCGATCGAGGAGTGTGTCGATCCGAGACATACTGCTCCTCGAGAACCCACGCCGCATTCCGAATCCGAACACGAGGAACACCCTGCAGCCATAGAGGAATCCGATGATGCAGGCTCGGGGGACGAGTATGTAGCCGATGCATCTCAGCAAGATAACGCGCCAGCCAAGAAGGTCCGTGAAGTGGTCTTCTAACTTCTCATCAAGCTAACTTATATACCCATTCTCTATCCAGAGACGCACTCGCCGTCTTTCAATATCTTCAGAATCGGAGTCTGACGAGGAACTTAAGGAAAAGCCTTCCCGCCACAGCAAAGTAGCTGAAAAACGCGAAACACCAACGCTCAAGCGGAAGCCTGCCACAACTGCTCAAGCACCTTCAAAACGTCAAAAGTCCTCGGCTTTCGCAGCGGTTGATGATCCCACTAGGAGATATTGTCTCCAAAAACTTCAGGAAATATTTTCTGATATATTCCTTCGGTATGGATATCAAATCGAGGAGGCTGGGGATGAGGTTCCTTCTGGCCATTCAGTCGAGAAGATGGCGGGCGATTTGGCTCCTGAAGATAAAGGTCGAATGGAAGATCAGGCGAAAGCCTTCACAGCTGAGCTTGAGCAATCTTTATTCGACCTATACGCCGAACATGACGCAAAGGGCAAGGCTTCCGCTGGAAGCAAGTACAAGTAAGCTCTGCTCGCCATGTCGCATTTAACTGCTGATCAATTTCTCGGTTTCAAGAGAGCGCTTTAGAATGCTTACATTCAATCTACCAAAGTCAGATCGCGCAACCCTTCACCAGCGCATCGCTAGCCTCAAAATATCGCCGAAAGAGCTTTCCTTGATGTCCTCTACCGACTTGGCAGACGAAGAAACAAAACAGTCAATAAAGATAGCAGAGGAAGAGGCATTGGCCCACTCGATTTTAACTAAAACCGTCGCCCCACGTGCTAAAATCACACACAAGGGCATGGTGGACATCGAGGACGTCAATACAGAAGGTGCAACCATGCGCGAACGCGAAAGGGAACGGGAAAGAGAAGAGGAGGAAAGGCGCGAAAGAGAGAAAGCTGCACGCTTGAGGGCTGCGCAGATGCAACAGCGACGTCCGTCTTTGAATCAAGGGTCTGTACCGCCTGAGTCTCCGGTGACTCCTAGTCAAGCTTCGCCTGGTGGCTGGGGCAGACCTCCAGCTTTACCATTGCACGCCATGCACGCGGGCGAAGGGAATATTTTAGGCCCCTCTCGGTCTCCCACTGATGCTACATTTGCGCAGTCCCCCGTGGATATGCATTCTTTCTCAGAGCCTCAATTGGATCTTGCTGATCTCATCAACATTGATGACGATCCAACCTCGCAGGATGCCGGGGTATCACCGATAGCCTCGGTTGTTCAATCAACTGATGCCAACTCGACGATCGTCGCGACGCTGCCGCCGCAAAGTCCCGTTGTACAAACAGGGATCTCTCCATTCGCTGCCGGTGGATCCAGGCCAGAACATGTTAGCAGATCATCATTCGATCTCAATGCCCTATGGACGGCACCTAGCGGCGATAAACCCTCCCAATCAGCTTCACCGCCTCCCTCATCTATTGACGAACCTAAAGCCGATTTGACTGAAGTAGATGTGGATGGTCAAGAAGCAGATGACCAAGACTTTGATATGTTTTTGGACGATGATCGTGATGACACGCCCGCTGAACCGGTCGATACGAGTCCTGAGGCTCTGCAAGCGCAACTAATGTCCCAACCTCATGTCTGGGCTGGCAAGGTGGGTATTCTTATGCTCACTCGATCAATTACTAAATCCCCCCCAGATCAGCATGCCTCTAGATTCCACCATTCCACAAGAGACTCCTGTGGTAGCTCGGCAAATTGGAGGGCGAAGTTTGGAAGCCTCTTCTTTGCTATGGCGTACATTATTCCCGGCCGATCTTTTAAGAATCGATGGTCGTGTGCCGGTCAACGCATCTTCAGATTATCTACTACAGATGAGAATGAATTCGACAAAAGAGCTGATTGCAGTAGCCTTGTCCCCTACTTCACCTGCAGACGTTGTTGGGTACAAAACTCTAAGCGATTATCTCGTTGGTAAAAGGTAAGCAAAAGAGCAAATGTCTCCATTTTTGCGTAATACTAATAGGTGTCCTTAGTCGCCATGGGCTTATATTCCCTTGGGGTCAAAGACCAAAAGATATATATCCGGGACGAGAATTATACATCATTCCCATCCTTGCCTCCGAACCTCTTCCCGACTATATGGAGCTTCTTGACGAACTTCGTTTGCCGAGCACCCGGACATCCGACTATCTAGTCGGTATATGGGTTCTAAACAAAGGAAAGCTTGCTCCACCACCGCAACCACTAGCTGGGCAATCGCCCGCTCCGGTCACTGCCCCAACCGCATCCCAATCTCCTCCCGTTCAACCATTTGGAGCGCCTCCACCTACAGCCCCACTCGTCATCGCGCCAGAAGTGCTCGCAGCAGAAGTGGCATCCTTAACGCCTGAGCAGATACAGCTTATGTTGCAAACATTAGCCGGCAATCCAGCGTTTGCCCCAGCCACTGCTCCTCCCGCTCCTCCACCTCCCCACATGCCCCCTCCCACCATGTCTACGAGCCCTCCGCGAGCCTGGCAGCCTAATATGCCTTACCAAGATGGTGTATATGGCTCACCACCGCATCATCTGCAACAGGTACCCCAGGGCCGCGGCGGATTTTCCCAATCACCCAACCGCTATGACCAGGGACGAGAACACGATGGCTATGAGCGAGGTACCCAGAATTGGGGTGATCAGCCCCGTGGAGACTACCGTGGTCAAAACTGGAATAACGATAGCAGGGGTAGAGGACGTGGGAGGGGGAGGGGGAGAGAACAAGGTGATCAACGTCCACCTTTGGACGCTGGCTGGGGAGGGTCTCGTGGTCGAGGAAATTGGGGTGGAGGCAGGTCGCGTGGAGGTGGTTGGTGATCAGCTCATATTATCATTATACATTTCGTATTCACAGTCTTGATCTACCTTTATTGTGACAGTATTTCGTAGTAAAACGTTGGTAACAGCACATCGTTGAATCCGATGATTAGCTGAGACTCAGGAAGCGAAGAAAACAAAATAGTTCAGTCTCCTTGTATTTACCCTTCTTTTACGCTAAATAGCCAGTTATCCATTATCCAAAGTACACACGAACAAGCTAGCTACTCCACTTTTCATGTGACGAATATGTTTAGCTCCGCAAGCGGGCAGAAGCGGCAGCACTGCGGAGGTCGAAGGTAGGTTACTTGCAGATAACGAGGTAGTGGCTGGTGGCGGCTATTATGTAGGTCATAACACGACCAAATTTACAAAATAGGCGCGCTTCGCGACCTGCTAGATTTAAGCCCCAAACTCCAGCTGCTAATTTTGCACACCTAGCTATACTGTGTAAACTTGCTTCATTCGTCAATTCAGGTTTTCATGTCATAATCTAACAGTTCAGCTTCACCTGCTAGTTTTCCACAAAGCCTCAGGCCTCACCTACAATATTCGCACTGTGCCGTCCTGTGTAGAATTGGCATTAGCGGCGGGTGTGTTTTTCACTGCGGCCCATTTTCCTGAAGCGGCACAAGCCTCAAGTCGGAGCCCAAGTAACCCACAGCAGTCATTTTCCCATGGTGGTGCCGTGGTGGGGCGGGCACAGTGCACACAGACACTGACAAAGTGGTGGCAATTGGGTGAACTTTTCCCGTGATGCACTTGCCCGGCGCAAAATCCATGCACAACGTGCTGTGGCGCTGTTCTTCTTGAGCTGTGCCACCTGATAGCAGCCTCGCCACAGTGCACTACTGGCGTCCAGCTGCTGAGAGTGGCTGCCAGCGAGAAAATACTCGTGCTATGAAGCCGATCCGGTGAGCCGCTGGCGGGTGCGCCACAGCGGGACTGCTCAGCAGCCTGATACAGGGCTTTTAGAGAGAAATTCAATATGCATGTAAGTAATACTAGAGGGTCACAGTGCATCAATCCGAGTCCTGCCAGATTATTACAGCGAGATTCTGACTGTTGGTTTCAAGCCGCCAATTTCTGACAGTTCGTGTTGTCTGTGAAATTGAGACACGTGTACCTGCTGGAAATTGACACCTCCAGAGGTGTCTTAAATCTACGCCCAGTTATGCGAGTGCTATATAGTGGTTATGTTACATAGTCTCATGAAATTTACACGAAGATTTACATTTGATTTACACGTGAAGAAACAATCAGAATATGCTACTGCATATCTCATCGGCTTCATGCATGTTTTGGTTTCACCTCACTCAAGACAAATGCTGCTGAATTTTTCTTTCTTCAATCGACTAGATATTTTGGATGCTAATCATATTTTCTACCCCTCCATTCCGAAAGCACTGGCACTCACCACCCAAGGTTTGTAAATTAGAAATGACTTGTTCTCGACTCCAATTGATTTATACCAGTGGCCACAATTGAGTGACAACAGATTATTTGCCTCTAACGCCATAAACCAATACCAATGAGGTATATCTAGCACCCCGATCTGACTCGAAGCCCTTGCGATGAATGCTATAGGTGAAATATCAAGGTGGCAATCAAATGACTCGGAGCCAAAGAGGCCTTCTAACACTCACATTTGTCTTCAATCTCCCTCCACCTGTCTCTGAACATGGATTCAATGTACTATAATATCATTATACCTGTTTAAACTACTTACAGAGCATAAGTAGTAACCGAGAAGTGCTGAACTTGCAATGAGCAGGCGACAAGGCGAGGACCGGGTCATGTGATCGGGGTGGCCGGATCGGGCTTGTCCTTGGCTAACACCCCAGCAGCTGTGAAATTTGTGCATCTGGTGCGAGACATGAAAAATTATACGTTCCAATTAAACTGTCAAGTTTCAGCAGCTACTTCCCAGTGCGTAAATGTGACAGCTCAATCTGAAGTGTGAGAATTTGACATGAGCCGCCGACCTGGCAAAATCTCGCAGGTCTCTTTCAACGGCTTAAATCTAGCACTTCTTAGCTTAAATCTGTAACAATATGTGTTATGAAACCAGTATTTCGTAGATAGAGATATGTGTCAGTAGATCCGATTAGTAGATGTTACTTGACTTACAGAGGATATCAAGCTTAAGATCGAGAATCGACGCAAGGTTGAAT
>JACXVL010000419.1:0-56479 GCA_014898675.1 Athelia sp. TMB | reverse complement strand
TGAGGCCAGAAAATTGAGCCCAATTCAATGCTATTACATGCTTCGGCTATTGCCAAGCCGTAAGCTGATGGGAAGCGTAATAGATACTGTTTTCACTAGGCTGGGGCCAAATGGCGGTGTATGCAGCATGCTCAAGGCGGTCGACGACCACGCTACCCTACATGGCCTCTTCTAAATTTTGCTTGCTGTTGGGTGCTCACACATCGACGCGCGCGACATCAGCTGACGCCCGGATCGAAAGCCCGACGCGCCACCGACGATGCCACTTGCCAAGTTGCTTGCCCATCGTGTACATACACTGGTGAGCCGAGTGCTCGCGATCACTCGTGCCATCCAGTAACAATAACCCACATTGGCAACGCTCAGATCGATGACCAGCTAAATCGACGCTGCTAGGTACTTGGCAAGCCTCGTGACGCGCGTATTCCCCACACCCAGTTTAACTCTTATGGTCGCTTTGAAATATACATTCTGCATGAAATATTCACATTTTCGAAACCCAGATATTGAAAGAAATCAAACACAAGAGAAGACACCGAGACAAGTACAGGATGTACTGGGCACAACATAAGGCATTTAGATGGGGCAGTTGGCAGTGGTGTAGAAGGTCGCATTCCCAGGGCCGGCTTGAATAGGGTTGCATCTACGATGATAATGAGGCTCGGGGTTTTAGGTAAGAGGAAGAGAGACTTACCCAGGGAGTTTGGCGAGAACACCGCCAGTCGCCTCGTTAACAACGGGGTTGACCTTGCAGGTCCCCGCGACGGCCGCATCGATGACGGTAAGATACTTGCATGCAGACGTGTCGCCAGTGCCGGTCGCGTCATTGGGGTTGTTGCAGTAGTCGATTGCCTGGATGTAAGTTGTAAGCATCTGTTCTGGTGCTTCTGGCTCATGCTCACGTTTTGCAGCGCAGTCTCATCCCAACCGCTCTGGAAGTCCCCGTGCTCGGAGAAACCAGTCGGGTCACTGCGGGAAGAAACGGTGTCAGACACTTTGATATGAAAAATCCCCGAATAATGATTACCCCGTGGCGTAGACGAAGGGCCAGTTAGGCTCTTCCCAGCGGTCTACGAAATCATTCACATTCCAGGTGATCTTTTCGACCGTAAGTGAATCGCTTCTTAACCGGAGATGAATAGACATACCTCATACATCAGGTGCATCAGTCCGACGGGGTGAGTGTCAGGGCAGGCTCCATTGTCGAGCCCGGTCATGTAGGCAACGTGTGATTGATGATCCGCGGAGTCGAGGTTCTTTTTTCATATGAGTGGGCATATAATAAGTATGAACACAGGCACTTACCACGCCGTCCCAGCATGACTGGAACTGGATCCTAGCATTGTATCCAGCCTCACAAGTGGTGTTGGGGAATCCGTACCCTAAGATAAAACCTTAGCCCACAAATTCAAGATTTAAACAAAGAGATAGGCACACCATTATATCCAGAAGTGGTGCTGGTGTATCGAAGGCAAGAGTACTGGATAGCGGCTTGAGCCAGCCCAGCTTGGCTGTTATAGTAGTCGGCTTCCGCAATTCCCCTATTCAAGTACCATTTATTTCAAGCTCGAAAGTGGCGAAAGTGGCACACTTACTGGCTGCTACGGGAAGCGGCGCTTCCGCTAATCATCCTGAAGCCCGGAGGGAATGCCTTGAGACCGGGACCTCCATTGCTGACATCCAAGTTTCCACGGTTAAGATAGTAGACCAAAAGACCTTGTAATTAAATAAAAGATCAGTAATTGTGATTTGGGGGCCAAGGGAATGATGCTGACCTCCGTTGGCAACTTCTTCGTAGCTGCCGTTCTTGGGATCCTTGAAATAAAGCTTCGGGAACCCTGCGCTACCTAAACACGCGATTTATTGGATACTACTCAATTAACTTACAGTAGTTTGACATGTCCTAAAAGAATTATTAGTGATATCTTGGGGAATTATAGAAAATGATTCTAACCTGGGGTGCAACCTCACATGACGTGCAGGAACCCCCGACGAGATTGTTGTAAGTGCTGCTGGGTCCGAAGCCTTCGATAAAGAGACAAGTTAGCCAAGGTGTGAATCAGTTGAGAAAGCTTGGCTGACCGCTGGATCCGTGCACTATCAACACAAAATATCAGAAAAGAGCGTCGGGAAATGAGAAAGCTGTGATAAGTTACCGGTATGAACATGGTTCGAGCCAATCACTCCTGGAGAGACGATAGGGTCAAGGCGCTCGGTGACTAGAGGGGTAGTGCATGCAACGCGAAACCAGGCGTTGACGATGCCCGCGGACACGAGAGTCACGAAGAGGGATGTGAATGTGCGAGATACCATGACTATTCCTGAGTGGGGAATTGCTGAGGACTATGGTTGTTGACCAGTGAGCCTTTTATGCTTGAAAAATACGCACAATGACCAAAAATGTGTGGTTTTTACGCGCTGGCACTGTGCTTGAGCTCAGGCACTGGATGCGGTGACGGGTAGATGATCAATCCACTGATCCTGTCCTCGGTGTTAGCGCCGTAAACTCTTGAACGAAAAAGGCAAGCTTTGCACCTGAACAGGAAACGTGCCATGGAAGCGATCACAAAGCTGCCTCAGATCTGCGCGAGTCGCACATGTGGCTGAAGTGCATGGGTGTCTGGTTTGCTGGCAGTTGGGCATTGGCTGCCGAGACGCAACGTCTGGACACATCAGAATGAGTCGCGACGTTCAGTGACTGCATCAATAGCGGAAAAATCCACCCAAGTCACCTGAGCTCAGAATATGCCTAGGTAAATGCCTCATGAAGCTTCTGTGATCGCGTCCTTTGTTCGGCTTGCTGAAATGGGATGATATTCAGGAGACACCATAGCTCGGTGCGGCGCGTGTTGCATGATGGCATGCTAAGAGGATCGACCAAGTCATCTAAATTAGCTAATAGAAGACTAGATATGTGCCCCCATACCAGTCATCAACGGACTATTAGTGGATAGATTTGCTTCTGTTTTCGACACCGCGCTCTTTACAATTCATGTGTTGATGTCTGAGCAATTGTTGACAGATCGTACTTTGCTTTGATTGATGAATGTGTTTATGTTGAAGAAGGGTCGTACCTACGTGAGTTGCTATACAATAGCGAGTGTAGACCGCTTATTGACGAGAGACAATGTTTCTCCGGGATCGGCAGTTTTGGCCAGCTCGAAGCTCGTGGATGATGCTGCGGGGCGGCCGATGTCATTGGGCCTCGGCGGGATGTAATAGCATCGATTCAAGGTCACAACGAGACGGATCATGAGCGTGTCGCTGCCAGCGCATAACCTAGAATGAATGTAGGTGCAAAATGTGAGGCGTTGCGGGGCTGAGAACTCGAAAGCCGTTAGTAAACAAACCACAACAAGCGGGGGTGGCGTTTTTCAGGGGCATGTGAGCTTTGCCAGCAACCCATCCAGTCGCTGGACAATCCATTTCAAAACGGTTATCCCAATCTTCATCAGCTTGGCAAGATCCGAAACTGCTTTAACGTGATACTGGTGACACTGTCTGTTCCATACATGGATGGGCTCAAGAATGCTTCGGGTTCATTGCGCATATGGATGAGGTTCGACAAAGAGTGGCAAGGACAGATCTACAACTCGCGCCCCTGTGACGTGATTCGCTCTACAAATGGGATCTCTGAATCCTTGCCATGCCTTCGTCATCAGAAGCTTACTTCATACCCATTATAAGTCACTTTTCGAAGCTGGGTTATTGCTCTCGGCAGTATCAATGCCCTCCTGGCCGACCTGGTCCAGCACCTCTAGTAGATGATCCATGCTTGATGGATAAGCATGAAGATTAGCAGTACAGCAGTCGGCTCTCCGTGTGCTGACGGGCCGGCCAACGGGATGGGCCCTTCACCATCCAACGAAGCCAAAATCTATGAACGCATCAGCCGCATGATTATGGGCTCTCCTGGTTCTCTTTCTATTTGTGGCTGGAGCGGCAATGTGCGCGTATATCAGCTGTCATGTGCAGTAGAGTCACAAACACGAGCCAGAGTTGTGCTGAGTGGCACCGCCGATTATCCGAGAGGCTCCCGCGAGAACAACTGGCAAGATCTTAAAGGGAGACAGTGGTATACGAGAGGAGTCCGATAATCCAATCGAAAGACACATGTCAGCTGGTGTAGTTTGCCAGCAGATCAATCCATGCGCAAGTGACAAGGTTGACATTGATTCAACTTCGCCTCGGAGTTATCGCCGTCGAAATATTGAGTTCATCCTGGTAGCTTAGATAGGAGCAAAGGATGGCGATTTTGAGAACCAAAACGGGAAGATTGTTCTGTTCCACAGAAGCTAGTATAGAATTATGGATTTGTGGGAAAGGTACTAAAACAGCAAATAGCCATTGAAAGAGAGGTTGTGATCATGAGTCTTAGATCCCTGCCGGGATGTACGCGGTTGACCAATCTTGCCGTCGTGAATGTGAAAAGAAAGAGAGAAGTGCAAAGTAATTACATGATTGCGGATGCCCTATCCAAAATACAGAGCTGGGATCGATGACGCTTGGATTGACAGCTAGACACACTGCTAGACACTCCGTGAAGAGTGATCAAGACAATGCACGATCGTTTCATGAGTTTTGATGAGCCAGAGAAATCGCCTAGATATGGCATTGTAGGGTCATCCAGATAGAAGCTGACCATGATCTATAGCTAGGTGCGCCTGAGGTTCAGAGGAGTGGTGGCAACAGTGACTTTGCGCAGGCTGAGGTGACGTACCAGAACGCGCCCTGCGAACAGCCGGAGTTGCAGGTTAGTTCTTGGCCTCCTAACATCCCTCGATTTTCTAGCATCATTACCTACGTATCATCAGCGCTCCTCTCCATATTCTGCGTCTTGACTCGGAAGTGGACTTGGTATTGATAGTTGAGATGAAGTCACTAGTGGTAAAAATGGTGACAGTGAGAGAATAATGGCGATTGAGAGATGGAAGTAGGGTCCGACACTGGCTTGACATGGGCACTCGTTGACCAGGGCGCTTGCGTGTTATGACCTGTAGGCTGTGGGTGGTAGCCAGGTCGGATCACTATAGGCGGCGTGTGAGCAGTACGGGTACGCTGATGACACCGCGACCGGTATGCCCAAATTAACCCGGATCCATGCCGCCCGACTCGTTGTGAGTACGGGAATGTCCTAATGCCACGATGCCGCGTCGATACGTGGGTAATGACCCGAGTCAACCCATGTAACTCGCTAGGCGAGAGTGTAATTTTGAACGCAACCAAAGAGAAGCTGTATGAGGTGTGAGATGCTGAGAATGGCGGAAAGCAGATACCGACAGAGATAAAGAAACGCGTGAGCGTATTGCTCAAGCCTCGGAATATGTAATCGGAGAGGCACGTGTCGTATGATCTTGTGCTCACTAACAACGACAAACACTCTCAAAATGAGCAGACCATTGCCCTTTGGATCTCGGTGCTCTATCCTAAGTGGTGATTGTCGTACAGAAATTGGTGACAGCCTACGGATCTGTCGACACCCTGACGTGCTCTCAGAATTGGTATCTTCTCCAGATTGTGGGACGTTCGGGGCGACTCGGCTACCACACGGTCTCAGCACTCCATCTCTACATGCTGCGTCACAATGCACTATTTGCTGATTCTACCGCGAGACACTTCATGATTCGTAAACAACTCTTCCCGTCCATCTGTTCCCAAGAGACTCTTTGTCTCTGAACAGAATAATCCCGCTTGTTTCAGAAGCAAGTCCTGGATTAACTTGAACCCCTCGGAATCATCACCGACCGATGATCGTTCCACATTTGCCGATAACTATTGGTTGATGCTGGTGATAGGCTGACATAGTCATTATGCACCATGCTCGACCTTTTGACCTCATAGTATGGGATACGTCATTCACTCTGGCCGGCCAGGGATCCAGGCCTCCCAACTTCGCTGGCGCCTAGATATTACGGAGACGAAGGCTGGGCATTGACGCCAAGGAGTTATAGGCCGATGAGAGAGGCAGCTGACATGCCAGACCGTTGCTCCACCGGAATGAAACGGGTTACTCGAGAGCCTCTCTGGATCCATCCTATGCGGCGGAGCAGCTTGTGACCTGGTCTCGGCCTTGGACCTAAGTGGTACAAATACGACTGAGACGTGGAAGATGTCCAGTATCACAATGGCCTCTCTTCTTGAATCGTCTTCTGTGCTTAGCACACTCTTTCCATTGCTGATTACACTTTATGCTGGGTATTCATTTCTGTCACATAAGTTTCGGCGCGCACAATTTCCCCCTGGGCCAACCGGGTTACCCATCATCGGAAATGTGTTCGATCTCCCCAGGGGCGGCGAGGATTGGATTGATTATCGCAACATGAGCAAAAAATACAGTGCGTCTGCCCAATTTTGATGCGGAGAAGAGCTCATGAGATGGCTGTAACAGAGTCTGATGTCATATACCTGAACGTGCTAGGGACGCGGATCGTTGTCCTCAACTCTTACGAGGCGGCTAACGAGTTGCTTGAGAAGCGCGTCGCGATATACTCCAGCAGGTGCGCGCGAATGCTTACTAGACAAACAGGAAAACACTTATCAGCTGCTTTAGGCCGCCATTTGTTGTGTTGTGGGAGCTGTAATGCGTCATTGTTACCATTTTGCAGCGCCAAGACTGAATAATTGGAAACCTGTAGAATGGGATGGCGTGGAAACTTCCAAACGATTCCATATGGGGAATTTTGGCGATCTCATCGACGTCTATTCAACGATGAGTTTAATCAGCAAGGGAAGGCATCCATTTGGCACCACCCGTATCAGATGCGTGCTATCAACGAGATGCTGCGCAAGCTTCTCGAAAGTCCGGAAAAGTGGAAGGCACATCTGCGCCAGTGAGCTCCGTCTTCCTCTAGCCACGTCGCAATACTGATATCTGGAGACCACAGACAAGCGGGCGATACCATGCTCGGGAGTACATACGGCATGGCCGCTGAAAAAGACCGCGACCCATACATACACGCGGCAGGAGTTCTCATTCACTCCGCATCAGATTCCCTTACACCAGGCAGATATTTGGTCGAAATTTTGCCCTGGCTGAAGCACGTGCCTGCATGGATTCCCGGGGCATCTTTTCATACCACTGCTCGAGAAGGAAACAAAGTTGTTGAGGCCGCAACCTCAGCCCCATTCGAACGAGTCAAGGCAGCAATGGTGAGCGTAACAGCAGATCTCACTACGAGAAGTGCGCTGATATCTTGGTGCAAGGCTAAAGGCAAAGCCAAACCCTGCTTTACGACCAGGTGCCTCGAAAATATAAGCAAGGAAGACGACATCTCTCACCAAGAGTTGGTCATTCAAAATGTTGCTGGCACCATGTTCAGTAGTGAGTTTGCCTACAGTTACTCGTCTGACATACTTCGTCTAACCCGACCACTTTCACAGCTGGCTCATACACGGTAGGCCCCTTCTAGATCATCATATTGCAAGCCATGCTAAAAATCTTTCAGTCCGGTATAACGTACATTACATTCATCCTCGCGATGTTGAAGTACCCCGAGGTCCAAGCGAAAGCACAGCAAGAGCTCGACACCGTTCTGGGACCGAATCGCATCCCATCATATACGGACAAAGACCTTCTTCCCTATCTTTCGGCGATCGTCAAAGAGTGTCTTCGCTGGGAGGTTTTGCTGCCTTTCTCCGCCCCGCATCTACCCATTGCAGATGACGTATACAATGGTTATCTCATTCCCGCCGGTACTCTGATTCTTCCCAATACATGGTAAGCTTATGTACCTCGCTTCTTCCCCGCGCTCTGACTCGCTGTCGATTAGGGCAATATTGCACGATGAGACCGTTTATCCAGAACCGGAGAGGTTCAACCCCGATCGCTTCCTCACCGAGGACGGAAAACTAGACCCATCGGTGCGAGACCCCGAGGTTGCCTTTGGATACGGCAGGCGCATTTGGTGAGTGCCGCAGTCTGCTCATCGCCCCTACAATTTACCTCCACCAGTCCCGGACGCCACATGGCGAGGGAGTCCGTCTGGCTGACGGCAGGCTCTATCCTCGCCTGCTTCAACATTGAAAAATCAGTAGATGAGCAAGGAAATGTGATAGAACCGTCTGGAAAGTACCATCCAGGTTTTATCAGGTATGGTGGGCGGCCTATGCGTATGTACTCGCAGCTGACCTTATCTAGGGCACCCGAGCCCTTTGCTTGCACCATCAAGCCACGGTCAGAGGAGTCGGTCAAGATCATCAAAGAGCTGCCGCAGTCAACGAGCGAGTTAATCTGAGTGAGCAGCTCAAAAGCCTCCAAGTTTTATGTGCGAATATGATTTATCGTAGCCTGTTATGCGTCGTTCATATGCGCCGGTCTCATCTTGTAGTATACTGTATCGCATCGCAAAAGAATATCACATCTCTGTCCAAGGCTCTAGTATAGCATGTATGGCCGCATTCCGACGCGCAGTGTCCAAATACTCGAGAAGTAGATTGGGCGAAGAATCATATGATTGAGCCCCTCTGAACGATAGAGTCTAGCAGGACTGCAGGAGCGCGCGGCTTACTTGGGACTCAGGAGAAGTCATGATCCATGACCACGCAATCGCAATCTGCACATTTGAAGTGGAGCTAAGCAGTGTTCAACCTTCAGCGCGGTGTTGCGTGTGTGTCCAATAGGTGGGACTAGGATGGTCCCAACTCAGTGAGCAAGGGTTAGGTCGGCCACGCTCGACTCGGAGGCAGCTGCAAGGTTAGGGTGGTCCAAGATGATTCGCTTCAAATTTAAAAGCACTCAATTCGAATTTGACAAGTGACAGGCACAAGGTACGACCCGAAAGGGCCTGCCCTAAACCAGCATACTTGGCCATCCTGTCGGAATCATCAGCACATCCAGCATCACGCTCTGCATTCTCCACCTATCATCGCTTGTCCTGCTTTGCTTCCAGTTTTTTTTCGTGCATGCCTCTACGGTTTTAGAGGATTCCAGCTTTTCTCCCCTTCGTGGTTCTTAGAATATGCCGCGATCACACACCGTGCGCCCTGGGCCTGGCTTCCCCTGGCCCCAGGAACGGGATGGAAATTATTCCGACGCGACACATCTAGGAGCATCTGGTCCGCCCATGGAAATGCTTGCTAACTTGCCAACCACTACCCAGCTTGTGTTCCAGAATGCCCTCTCTCGTTCGATTGGTATTCACGCTCTTTTCCCTCGCACTCAGCTTGGAGCTGGTGGCTTCCACCCCAGCGTTTGTGCATGCTGGCATCGGTGAGTCGCCTTTTGCGTCGAGCTTCTATGAATGCTCAAACCTTCACAGATAAACGTGGCAAACGGCCTTCCCCACCTCCTCACGCGCCGCCTCACGAGCCGCCTCACAAGCCGCCTCACAAGCCGCCTCATGCTCCACCTCACGCACCTCCTCCCACTGGCGTCGACCAAATTATCAAAATCCTCCTAGAGGAAGAGGCGGAGATATTCTGCTCGGCGTATCTGCACATCGCGCCCTATGCTACCACGCACACTAATCCCGCGCACAAGACGACGACGAAGACGTTGCCCACAACCGTGACTTCCACTGCGACTACGAATCTCGGGACAACCTCTGTCACAATAGGCACTACCTCCACCACCATTTGGACGACGACAGATGCCACAGACACTGGTGCGTTTCTTTTTCATCGTGCACTGAGGTAGGGGTCTGACATTGACCGCAGTCACTACTACTGCCACGACAACGGACGTTGTGTACGTAGCCTCGCTGTCGCGCCGCCCACAGCTATGCTAACTTTCGCGCAGAACCACATCCACTGACGACGCCCCGACCGGGGATGCTCCCCAGAAGCGCGTCGAGACCAGCCTCCCGCACTGGCTCCCGTTCCCATCGCGCGCCGTCTCCTCCGCGTGCAGTCATATCGTCCACCCCAAGACCAAGCAGGTCACGCTGCCAGCCACCGGCACTACCGTGCGGCCCACCGCTACCGCGTACACCACGTACACCATCCCCCAGCAGGTCGTACCTACATACACCACGACGACCACAACGACCACGTTTCACGCGACCACGACGGAGACGGACACAACCACCACTACCACGACCACCACGACCACTACTCCCCTCAGCGCGTCCGCGATGCCGTGAGCTATTGCATGGAATTGGCTCGTGCTCGATGCTCAGCACCACTTTGTTGGAAGTCTGTCAGTAAATAGCCTAGGTATATGCCATCGGCGCCTGTTAATCGTGGCGTCAGCCGAATTCAATCTATGCTGATCACCACCGTCTTTCGATGACTTTTCCAACCCCCTGCCACTGACCCCCCACAAGGCCACCCACAAAGCGGTGAAATTTCGGCTCGGGGTTACCCATGAAGACCAGGCCTCCAACAGCCTCCAACAGACACCCATTCCAGAGCAGTTTACCATCACCACACAATTAACCATCACCGGCTAGATGCGGTTTGGTCGTCATCACCATACAGATCTCGACATTTGGCGGCGCGGAGGAACACTGTGGAGGCCAATACTGGCCGATATCAGATAGCTATAATTTGCTTCGGCGAGACAACCAATCATAATGCAGGATGACTGCCAACAACTTCACAGGCCGACGGCGAACTATTCGCAATTACAAAGCGACGAGCCGCCATTTCGCGCTCACGAACAGCAGACAAGCTTCTAAGCCACGAAAGAGCCTGCCCTAAACCACTTTTCAAAATCTACATCCTGTGACAAAGCGTCATTCTCCAAGCCTGGTGTTTCTACCGTCACAACGTCCCAGAATCACGCTCTCGTTGCTGATATTTTTCCCTAATCGCGACGGTAATATTCCGGCTCCGTGCCCTGACTCTAGGAACGGATTGTTATCCTAAACCCGACTCACAGGACAGATCATCGCTGTGTATTCTATACAGAGTTGCATACCATCGACTATTGGCTTCTGCTGGCGAGTCTCTATTGAGCCGCATGCGCCTATTTACGGCCTTCACAATGGCAGGCAAGGCTGCAACGGGCACCCCGGTGAACTAGAATCGGAACTTCAAATTCGAAACAGCTGCCGTCTCGGGCCGTGCGCGTACCTAGCCGTACCTGTATTCAATCAGCGCTCCTCTGATCTGCAGTCATAAGCCTATAAGGCTTTCAAAAAATACTTGCCAGGTCAACCCACCCCATCGCATTCCAGCATGCCCACCTTCGTTCGCCTAATATCCACGCTCTTTTTCCTCGCATGCAGCTCGGAGCTGGTGGTTTCCACTCCGACATCTATACCGTATAATCTCGTATATGTGGACAAGAGCGGTATACACTTCGTCAATAATTACACAAGCGTCGGTGAGCAGGCTTTCTGCGCTGAGCAACACCAGATGCTCAACCTGTACAGAAAAACGCGGCCAACCGTATTATGAGCCGCCTCACCCACCACCTCACGCGCCACCTCACGCGCCCCCTCCCCCTGGTATTGACCAGATCGTCAAAATCCTCCTTGAAGAAGAGGCAGAGATATTCTGCTCTGCTTTTCTACACATCGCGCCCTATGCTGCGACGCAGACCAAAGTCGCGCACAAGACCAAGTTCAAGACACTGCCCACAGCATTTGTGACCTCCACTGCGACCACAAACCTCGGGACAACCACTGTCACAGAAGGCACCACCTCTACCACCATCTTCACGACGACGGACGCGACTGACACAGGTGCGTTCCCTGCGCTATTAATCATCCATGCAATCGCCCTGACAGCATGCACAGTGACCACTACCGCCAGCACCACGGACACTGTGTACGTAGCCTCTCTGTCGCTCTGCCCACAGCTGTGCTAATTCTCGCGCAGGACTGCAACCACAACCACTGCCACGACCTACCTATACACCGACGCTCCCCAGCGGCGCCACAACATCGAGCTCGACCTCCCGCACTGGCTCCCGTTCCCGTCACAGGCCGTGTCCTCGGCGTGCGGCCACATCGTGCACCCCAAGACCAAGCAGGTCACGCGGACGGCCACGGCCACCGCGACAGTGCGCCCCACCGCTACAACATACACCACGTCCACCATCCCGCAGCAGACCGCGTCCACACTCACGACCACAACCACAACCACCACGTTCCACGCGACCACGACGGACACGCAGACGACGACGACGACCACCACCACGACCACGACCGTCGGCGCGGTCGCGACGCAGTGCGCGGCGATGCAGGCGGTCGCCGGCGGGGGCCTGACCGACTCGGACCCGGACGCGTCGCTCAACTACTACGACGACGCGACCGCGGACGCGTGCTGCCGGCGCTGCTTCGCGAGCGCGTGCACGATCTGGTTCTTCCTCGACGACGGGTACGGGTGCTACAACGTGGACTCGACGACGGCGCAGTGCCCGTCGTCCGCGGACGCGTACGTCCTCTTCACGGGCGACGGCGGGCTCGGCGGGGAGGGCCCCTGTGCGGGGCAGGTGTCGTACTCGAGCTAGAGTGCGCGCGGTTGCAGCTGCGAAAACCGGGCTTCGGTGTCGACGATTATTTCCATGCACGCGCGCCCTTTGTTTTCTCTTAATTCTGTTTGTTGTTACATTGCGTAGGGCCCGCGTTATATCACTCACTTTTCGCGCCACGACTGGAGAGCGGTGTCAGAAATCACAGGCGACAACACCGCATATCTTGTGCGCAGGGTCTGCAGGATGTCTGCTGCCGCCCGGGCGCATCGGGGAACACAGCTGTTGGAGAATGCAGGACGCCGTCATGAGCTGAGGAGAGCTTCCGAGTCGACGAGGGCAGCTAGCATTGAAATGTCGATTTGTGCGAACGCTGAGTTCGCCATCGCCACCGTGTACCTGGGCCTCATACCTCGATTGATTATCAGTTCGCTTATTTTCGTATATGATCCCGAAGCACATACCTCTTCGCGCGGTCGCGCTGCTCCTCAACCCCAGTATCGAGTAGCGCGAATCTGAACAGCCAGAATATACGCGGATGCCCTATCGGACCTCGTTCCCCCGTTCCAGCCCATGCAGTACCCGGCCGGCCATTTTAAGCGTCGACGCTGCGCACATCTGGTCCACATGCAATTTCAAGGAGGTCGTATGGGCCACGGTGGTGGGTCGCTGCAGCTACCGGTACGATGAGAGCATCAGGAGGTGGTGGTGGGGACAGAGATACGCCGATTCGTGGCACCAAACCCAAAACAGGACTCTATCTGCCTCAGTCTTGGCTCTTTGTCGCAGAATCAAGCAAGACGTCTGAGGGATGGGTGTCGAGACTTGGCGGCTTGAGACCGTGTCCTTGTCTACCAGTTATCGAAAGCAGAGTGTACGTGCAAGCATCGGCAGGGCGGATCTGCTCGGGCGCGCGTAGGCCAGCCCAGACACGATATCCGGGCTCGAGTTTCTGTTACGCAGGTCTGATCCAAGTCTGGTCGGTTGTGTGGCCTAAACCCGAACCGACACAGGCGCTTGCTATTTGCGAAGTTGCGGCACGTATTGCATTGGCCGTGCTGAATACAGCCTGAGGAGAGCAGACAGCGGGGCTGCATCGACAGGCGCAGACGGCGGTCGCTGCAGCTGCCGGTGCGATGACCGCATTGAAATTGGGTGGTGGTGGTGGTGGAGGTGGTGGTGAGCAACAAGCATTCATATACGCCGATTCGGGCAGGGCAGATCGTTGCACCAAAACAGGCACAGTGACTGCGTTAATCCCGGCTCTTGGCTCGCCGACACAGGAAAACAGTGCGCACAGGATGCGAACAATCGGCATCGAGACTTGACGACTTGCCACTGTACCCTTCAAGTTCATTTGCTAGTTATCGACGTGTATTGGCCCTGCACTGGCAGGGTGGCGTTTAGGTGGTATAATACAGGTGTACACATACAGCAGTAGGCAGTAGGCAGCGGGGAGTAGTATACAGTGTCCAGCGCGCGCGCGCGCGATTCATGTAAGTAGCATAAGTAGGCATGCGCGCATATGCAGTGTTTGCTGGGTCTGCCCGCAGACGCGTCTATACATATCGCATGCATAAGGTTTTGGATCATGGGAGCGTCCGCCGGTTGAGATTATATCCTGGGTGTGAGCGGGGCGTTCTGCGACTGGTTCCCCCTCCCATTTGATCCTCACCACCAAAACCGGTCCCACCTCCGCTGACCAGCACTCCCGTCCCCGCTGCTCCCCGCGTCGTTCCGCCCGCCCCCTTGGCCGATCGCGTGTGCGTACGCAGGCGGGGGTGCAGGCAGCGGCATCGTCCCGCTGTGGCTCCGGCTGCGCGTCGGGAGTGGTATCGGCAGCGCTGTCGGGGACGCGCTGGGTGAGGATAGTGATGTCCGCGAGGGGGAGGGCGAGGGCGTCCCGGCTCGTGAGGAGCTGGTCGAGGCGTACGGGCTGGACGAGCTGGGGGAGTCGTGCGCGTAGCTGTGGTAGCGCCCCGCGCTGGGCGCCGGGGACTCGAAGCACTCCGACACGGTTCTGCGGTGCGTGTATCCTTTTGGCGGGGACGCGGAGCCCGAGGCGCGGCGCTCGTGCAGGCGGAGCACGGGCGGGGGCGCGACGGGGCGCGCGCGGACGAAGGAGGCGTCGAGGGACGCGGGGACGATGTGGAACGGGTCCAGGCGGCGGGGTACTGCGGTGGACATCGTGTGTGCAGATGGGGGGTAGATGGGGGGTGTGGTTACTGTGGCCTGGGGTAATGGGATGGGCGATAGAGTTCGATGCCGCTTCGGCAATCGAGCGCTGGTACGGGGAAGCGCTGTGAACCGAGGAAGAGCTGTGAACCCGGGGAGCGATGAGATGCAGATAAGGGAGGCTGCACTTGTGGTCGCGTGGCGCTGCGGTGCAGAGCCGTGGCCTGGCGGAGACGGGGCTGACGAGGGCCGGACGGGCGTGGTGCGTGCGCCTGTGGCAGCTTGCAGCTGCTGTGTCACTGTGCAGATAGCGCCAAGAGCACACGTGTGCGGGGGCTGGCGCGGGGCCGGCTTGCGACTGCTGGTGGTGTGGGTGGTGGTGAGAGGAAGAGAGTGGACGATGGACGTGTCAAGATTGCCCGCCCCAACATCGGCTAGTGTCCCCGTGGCGCACATCGCGGAGGAGAAGCACGCGGAACAGAAGCCAAAATTTGGCGGGAAGCGTGACGTCACACGGCTTCTGGTCCCCGCCCCACTGCCAGTGACGCGTGGCCACCTGTGGCCACTCCGCTTTTCAGAAAATTTTCACAGCGCGTCGTTTTCTCTCTGCCATGTCGGCCAATTTGTCTATCGAATGAACACATTCGCCCTCATAGCCAGCTCTTTTCCCGCGGGATCGCTCTGAATGCGCAGCACATTCTCAGGACCTGTTCGGCGGCCAACGAATCAGCTCGATTAGCGTCCGAACAGCCCACGCCGCTGACGGCCCCTCCTCCTCACTACGCACATACCGGCCTTAGATGACAACCCTTGTGACTGCACCGCCTGATACTCTTCTCGTATTCGAAGCTTCAGAAGGCCCACTATCTAACGGACGCTCTGCTGGCTGCTGGGGCGCGGCGGCGACATCCAGCGTAAACCTCGGGGCGCGCGTGGTCATCTGCTCGCAGCTCAAAGTCGAATGGGGCTTGTGCGCAGCAGATGACGAGCTGCGGTCCACCGCGAACTTCGAAGAGCCTGAGATGTGTGACCTGCGCGGCACAGCATCCCCGCCTCGACGCTTTGAGATGTGGGCGTTCCTTCGCTGTATATTCTATTATATCTACACGAAATTACCGCCGGAATAACGCCCGCCGTCTGCGCCGATGCAGCTCAGCTCCCTACTGCCATCTATGGACTGGGGTGTGCAAGCATCGGGCGCGCAGGGACCGCAAAGGCTGGCTTACTGGTTTATTTCGGTGCACGTCACTGCTGCCAGCGACGGGCGGCATGGGCGCCTCATACTCGCGGGCATCGAGCCAGCTGGGAAGCGGGAGCACGGCAGACCCCCCGCGCTGGCATGCATTTACCGGCAACAGCCTTCGCGATGCTCTGACCGGCGAAACGGAAACAGTGAGGTGCCACAGAGACCTGCTGAACGCGGCGGCCCCCGGCTCATCCCCGAAGCAGTCCGCACCTCAACCACCATGCATACGGACTGCCTGACACTGCCCCGCCCATGAAACTAGTCTGTGGTCATTCGACTGCCACTGCTGGCATCTCTATCCTGGTGGCGGCGAAATCGGCGGGTCAGCTCTCCGGCACAGCAAATGCGATAGCACGGCACACCCATCGGTGTCGCGGGGATTCGAATCGCACGGCAGCACGACCTGGGTGTGAGCGGAGATCAATCCGGGGCAACGCCGGCGTCTCTGCAATGAAATGGACCACCCCGCATTCTGGCGCGGAAAACGCGACACGCTGCAGGACAGCCGCGCGCTGCACCCGGCACTAGCGTCTATCGGGTGCGATCTGCGCTCCGATACAGAGTGACACGGGTCGGAAGGGGGGATACAATTATCTCGCCCCGCCGCTTTCTGACCATCGGCCTCACCTATCACCGCAGACGCTCAGACCAGGGCGCCGAGATTCAGATGGCCCGCCGCGCCCGCCCCGGGTCATCCCCGAGAAACCGCCCTCAACACCGTTCACAGGATGCACCGCGCAGTCTGACCTGCGCCGCGTGATACCAGTAAGCGGGTCCTAGTCTGTGCGCAAGTGAAGAAAAATGCCAAGCAGAATATCCCTGCCTTCTCAACGATCTGGTCGGTGCTGGCGGGAGCGCTGGGCAATGCGTTTGTCGCGCTTGGCTGTAGATGCCTGGCATTTGGTGAGCTCGCGGAGAAGTTCTGCTCACTGATGCCGGTGTAGTCATTGATGCGGTGTATGCTGTGAGTCTCATCCGGGTAGACGAAGTTATGTGGCACAGATGCGGGGGTTGAAGCCACAATCTCCATGCCGAGCGCGAGGGATAAGAGCGTAGACGCCAGTTGAACCAGTGGCATGTTGGGGTGGATGACGAGTTTGCGAGCGTTTTGGAGGCCTCGAAGAGGCTCATGGTTCAACAGAAACTCGTTAGTACACACCCAAGGTCCTTGGTCGGGTCCGAAAATACATTCCGTTTCTAAATCAGGACCCGCAAAAGCAACACTTAGAATGGCGCGGGACACGCCCCAACTGAATTAAACCGGGGCTTTTCCATGGGGAGAGCGTGTCCCGCAACAAAACTCGATTTCTGGTGCTCGCGGGACACGCTGCCTTTTTAGGTCAAGCCTCATTCTGCGGGCAATTTTTGTTCTACTCCCGAACGCCGTGTCGGGCGTCTCCGACCGGCGCGCTGACAACCCGAAATCCGGCCCCGATCACCGTCGTCGACGCTCGGAGGCCTCTCGTCGCCGCCGCGCGCGACGCCCCAGCGCGGTTTCGGGGTCGCGTGTCCCGGGACACCGGCACGTGACCCCTCCCCGCCAATCCGCCGCACCGCCACCGTGTCCCGCGTCAACAAAGCCCTTCTAACCACTAAATAACACGAACCTTTGGAACGTTCTAAAAAATCACAATGAGTGGCAGTAGAAGCGGCGGAGGAAGTTATAGAGGCATTGAGAAAATGCCCCTCTGTGGTTGGTCCGCGGGTGGAAGGTGGAGATTTTCGACCTACATATGCTTCTATTGGTCGAGATATTCTTTAGGTTCGACTGATAATACGCTATTCATTATGAACATAGGTGAATTGCCCTCTATCCGGGAGAAGGTCGCGTTAGTCATTATCAGCTCGACGGGAAAGTTCTGTGTCGATCACGCATCAGGCAGTAGGCACTCGTACGGTCCTGCCCCTAGCGAGAGGTAGTTTGCAGCTGATCCGCTATCTCCTAAAGTTGCCTCGCATGACCACGGCTCCGAACTCTCATATCATGCGCCAAAGCCCTGAATTTGTCACAGAAGCAGAAACTCTGCTATATGTATGGAACCAGCATGAGATGGGTATAACTGATGCATATAAAGAGGTGATATGGTGGGTACATCGGCGCACGTAGCGGTAATAAGGCCTAGAAGAATAGGTGGCGAATCAGTGTCCAGTTGTCGTCGCCCCTTCAAACATGAATATCACAGATGGGTAGAATCTTATCACTGGGAACTTTGTGTTCGTTTCTGATCTACCAGTGCACCAGCGCAAAGATTGGTATGAGACGTGCCACTTCGTTCCACCGCTCTCGGTATATCTCGCCATCTATGGGCGCAGTGGCTTCCATGACCATACCATGACTCCATGATGATATGCGTGTTACGTGAGGGATGTAAGCCGACAGCAGAGCCGCCATCGAGGAGGAGTCGACAATGCGAGAGTCTTGCAACCACAAATATTCCAGTTTGCTATTAGCGGCATTTCGACTGGTGGGCACCATTTCTGCATCACCATCGAAGGCTGAAGCATCAATGGCAATGGATAAGCTATGCAGATGGGGTAGGCAGAGCAATGGTAGTAAACCGTGGGGGGTTATTCTTGATTGATCGTGCCATCCATGACCTCCCAGTTCGAGTAGCTGCAGCTGAGGCCAAGTGGTGGCCATGTCCTGCACTATATCGTTTCCTATTCTGAAACGAAACGGACCTTGAATCTGGACGATGGTCAAGTTTGCATAAGACAACAGCGGTGTAAGGGTGCCCTCGTCGCAGAATGAGACTAAGTCACCATCCGCTCGATCACTGCACTCTTGTATCCTGATGTTGACGAGGTGCTCGTGAGATATTCTTCTATGCAAGACAGCAAAAAGTTCCGATAGCTGGGTGGCTGAGATACCAACATCATGTTTTTCGAATATGATGAAGATTTCTTCAATCGGAGATGTGGCACAAGTTTGCGCAAACGAGATTGCTGCTTGGGCGGATGAGCTGTCGAGATACAAAGTTTTCAATGCAGAGAAGCCTCGTGTGCCGAGAGTAGGCAAAATATCTTCTATACCTATATCGAGGTGTCGCAGATGGGTGCTACTCGCGAGGCTTTCGATTGCATTGCGAGGGAGTGAAGACTCCGTAGTAACACTTTGGAGAAGTCCCCCATGGGCGAAAAAACCCCCAAGAGCGTCTGGCACTCTAGGATCTCCGAAGCCACCCAAGACGACTACGGTGTGTATCCCAGGAAAGTCACAGAGGAGTGAATTAACAGTGGAAATGCCCTGAAAATCCAACTCATCCAGGTAAAATTTGACTTCTCTGGTAAGCTGGCCCATGAAAAGTGGCATATACCAGAACGGAACTCCATCCATAGTCAAGCAGCGCCAATCCAAGCTGATGATTCGCGGGCACAACGAATGCCAAGCGCGAGGTCTCGCGAAAGCGATTACTTCTAAAAATTTTCGGCCGATCCTCGTGCGACCACTCGGCGGTCCTGAGGTCCTCGAGACATATTGAATGCGGCGCGCATACGCCTGAAATCGGGACCAATCAGTAGGCCTAATTGCCCTACGAAGGTACTGAGGGCATAAAATTGGCATAAGCGGGATCCGTATCAAGCTGATCACTGACCATTTCCCCATCGTTATGCATATATTCCCAAATATTGATTGTCATATAGCCATCGTCCCATAGATCAGATGGCAGGGTGCGTAGAAGTGGCCCTATGGAGCTCTGGCGCCTCCATAGAGAGTTGAGCGAGATTCCACTCAGCTGGCGACAGGTGGTTGCAAGATTCGCCAGAGTGCCCCAATGTGTGTTGGATCCATGAATAGGATCGGTCAATGACTCTGTCATCATCTCAAAGATCTCTGGTGTCATTAAGCATGGATGCATCTGGGAGTTTGGCAGTCCAGAGAGAAAAGTGTTGTTATGTATTCGGTCGGAGCGAACAGGAGACTCAGCGTTATTCATTGAATGTGGGCTGTGCTACTTGCGGCTGGTACCGAAAGTGACGATTTCAATGGCTCCTGTGGCGCAAAAATCGCGGTCACTTCCGGTGACTACAAGAGTCCGCCACGATGATGCAAACAAGCACACACAACGGTCAATACCTTATGTCCACGGCAAATCGAGTGGGTTCATGATGAGAAGATGGCACGTCGTCGCGACTTTGATCAGGCTGTTCCAGTTACTGTCATATCCGGTGTAAGTATGTAGTAAATATGGCTCAACCAAAGGCGGTGACTTGTTGTTTTTTCTTGTGAAGCCGAGAGAAAAGACTGTTAGAATTAGATCTAAGCAGGTCGTGTGAGACATCAGTCAGGACTAAGGTAGGTTCGCCGAAAGTTGGGAACAATTGAACTTGAGGGGCGACGTCCAACACAGCCTGAGTAAATGTACAAATACGCACACACAACGCGTCGCGTCTCTCCATTGCTCCCGGAAACCGATAAACAAACGTTCTGGTATAAAGTGCCCGTGTCTCCCGTTACAGGACTTTCGTTCCATACCACTACCACTCCACCATCGAAACTTCTTCAAGCCCGCCACTCCTAGCCCTCCCCATCCTCAGCAATGGCCCGTACCAAGCAAACCGCCCGCAAGTCCACTGGTGGTAAGTATTTTATCACATGCGACCTTCAAGACTGAGGCTCATTATCATGTTGTGCTCCAGGCAAAGCCCCTCGTAAACAGCTCGCGTCCAAGGCTGCCCGCAAGACTGCCGCGGTGAGTAATCCTCACTGTCACTGGCAAGATCGGTGGACTGACATACTATGGATGGCTTAGACCGCGACTGGAGGTGTGAAGAAGCCCCATCGTTTCCGCCCGGGAACTGTCGCCCTCCGTGAAATCCGTCGCTACCAGAAGTCGACCGAGCTCCTCATCAGGAAGCTCCCCTTCCAGCGCCTCGTCCGTGAGATTGCCCAGGACTTCAAGGTTCGTTGTCGATCATCCTTTCTCTAATTCTTTCACTCGATCACTGGAGTTTGAACTGACCTTGCCCTCATAGACTGATCTCCGTTTCCAATCTTCCGCCGTGATGGCCCTCCAAGAAGCAGCCGAGGCTTACCTTGTCTCTCTTTTCGAGGACACTAACTTAGCTGCCATCCACGCAAAGCGTGTCACCATGTACGTCTTTGTCTGCCATCCCTAGCACCCTTCCTGATCCGCATGTTGCAGTCAACCAAAGGATCTTGCTCTCGCACGTCGTCTCCGCGGGGAGCGTTCATGAGAGCTTTCTTTGACCATTTTGTTTCACTATTTCCTTAACTTATGTATTCTTGTGATTCGTTTCTTTGTATCACTATAAGTCCATGATATATGCATTATGTTGGGAACTCTCTTTTGTGCATTCTTGAAGTGAGATTATCGACAGAATGGGTAGGACCTCTTAGGTTGTATGGCGCAGAAAGCGAGGGTTTGTTTCTCGAAGTATGTTTCGTGCGGTGGCAGCTCCAACTTTTTCAGAAGGGTAGTACGCTTCCCGTCAGGGATTTGAGAATCGCGAAAACAAGAAAGGCGGCGTTGCATTATGGGGTAGTGCTCTCTAGTTTACAATGTCGGGAAAGATTTCCCGAGATGCCAATGGCCAATCCAAGTCGCAAGGCCACGCGAGTCCTCCGACGGCGGAGATGTAGAAAGCAGCCCGGGGTGTACGCGACCTGAACGTTGAAAATGAATGCTCAATTCTCCGTCCATCTGTGGCCACAACCCGAATCTGCGCAGCTGCATTATTAGATAGTCAGCATATTCCGGTCCTTGATGATCTTCAAGGCTTACCGGTAGACTGGCAAGAGATAGATTATACAGCACTTAAGTCATAGCACCTTCGTAGAATAGTTAAAGATGCTCACAGGTCGTCATAGGTTCATCCGCGGATCTGATCTGGAGTTGAAAGAAGTAGGCGTTTCCGTGATTGCATTTATCACAGGATGCTGTCGCTCTTGGCGTCAGCTTGCAGGGAACCGTGAGCGAGAATATAGGAGGCGCACCTGCAGTCATATCTGCATGCTTCCACATCTCATCTCCACCAAGTACATCATCAACCTCCTTACGCTTCATCCTAGTCCGCGAGGTCATCTACACCGATCGGTGGAGGGAATGAGAACAAGATGTGCCTCTGATAGAAGCAGAAGCGAACCTGCTTGGAGATCGGGAACTCGTAGGGGCAAGAATTGCAGGCCCATTTGTTGTAACCAGTCTCCGAGGAGATGATCAGAAGGTTCGCGCATGTAGGGCAAAAGAGCATGAAGAAATTAAAGACGGAAGCTATTGTTACTGCTTGACGCGCCGACACTCGAACTCGAAAACCTCAATCATCGAATTCTCATTTTGTTGCATTCTCGAGCATTTACTAAGCTCACATATACTACATTGTCCATAAAAATGCAAATTCTGTTATGAAGGACAGAGTATATTAATATACATGTTGATTGCAGGCAGCAGAGACCATATAATGATATAAGCACTACACTCCGCCGCCGCTCTTCTCCACTGGAATCCGCCGGCGGGACAGCTTGGACGGCTTCTTTGACTCAAAATCGGGGACCACAGAGACCTCCTTCAGCCCACCACAAATCTATCCAGGTGACGTGTTAGAATCAGAGAGCGCACAAGAGAATGTGTCAAAACTTACCTCAACGAATTCATCGAAATCCATATCGGCCTTCCTGCCAAGACCAGCCTCTTCGAGCACATAGTCGAAATCTTTTCCACTTATGCCCTCATATCCTGGTAACTCTTTCAGAAGAGCCTTTGCCTGCTCCATCTTTAACCTGTGTTCTAACACTGCACTCGTCCCATCACTTCCCTGGGCGCTTCGCACAGGCGAAACAGCCTCGGCACGCTGTTGGAAGGAGCTGCGAAGGCCATCGATCTCCCCGGCCTCAAACAGTGCGCGTGTGTAGCCAATGCGCTGCTCTGGCTCATTTCCAAACAGCCCAGCTCCACCAATACCCCACCAGATCGCGCTCTCAACCTTCTCCAGTAGTCCATTAGGCTTGATTTTTGGCACCACCGCACCGGGAGCAAGGCCCATCGAGGATAGGAATGAAGTTGCGCTCTGAAGCTCCTGGCGCTTGCGGCTGAGGGACCAATTGAGCTCCTCGCCCATGATTTCGACGACACGGGGGAGTGCATTGAGTGCGGCTTGGGCATTGAGGAAGGAAAGCCGGGTGCGGCGGGCTATAACATCGATGGCGGTCTGAGCGTACTCGTGGCGAACTGCATAGTGCACCTCGGCTTCGATGTCTACAAGAGGATTAGGTTGAGAACCTAGTCGATTAGCATGAGCAGGAACATACATGGGTATTGAGCGCTAAGGCGATGTCCATGAAGGGGCCAAGTGTCGCCCGTGGGTCGAGCAAATGTGCAAACAGTCCAGGCGCGATCACCATAGTTATCAGACAGATGCTTTGCTACCGGTGTCTCCAGGCCATACTGTAGAAGCTATCAGCACGTTGAATATCATGCCTGGCTAGACGACATACTCGTTGAATCAAACCAATGAACATGTTCCGACTCCAGCCATCACTTCCCACGAGCCTGAGCGTATCCGTGACACATCCGCTCTTCACTCTGTCTTGCAACTTGAACTCCTTGACGGCAGCATCGACAGTTTCCTCGGCCATAGCTCGATAAGTGGTCCATTTGCCGCCAGCGATGGTCAGCATGCCGCTATCTCCGATGTGAATCATGTGGTTTCGAACAAGGCCCTCGGTGCTAGATGCCCCAGGGTTCCTCACGAGGGGTCGTAAGCCCGACCAAGCGCTGAGCACGTCACCGCGGCGGACTTTGATATCTGGGGACAGGTATCTCCTGACTTCCTCAAGGACCCAGCGGATTTCCTCCTCCTGTGCCTTGGGATCTCTCTCGACTGCCGCGGGAGAGTCGGTGGTGCCGGCAATGGTGTTCCCTTGCCAGGGTAGGAAGAAGATGACGCGGCCGTCCGAGGTAGCAGGGTCGAGGAGACCCATAGTGCGCGGGGAGTAGTAGTTGGGAAGAGTGATGTGGATGCCAGAAGATGCTTGAACGATAGGCTTGTGATCCGGGTTATCAAGAGTCAAAAGAGCGTCAGAGAAGGGGCCTGTTGCGTTGATGATACCCTTGATTGGGGTACGTGCATGTCAGCGATGCGAGTAGGTTGAGAGAAGAGAAGGCACACCTTCGCGCGGACATTCCATTCCTTACCAGTAAGTGTGTCCTTGACGCGAGCGCCATTCAGCTTTCCAGAGTCGTTCTTGTGAAGTTCAGTGACCTCGCAGTAGTTGGCAACAGTAGCCCCGTGCTTGACAGCAGTCATGATAAGAGCGATGTTCATCCGGGAGTCGTTGTGTTGTCCTATACATCGAACTGAGTGAGTAGCATTCGACAGTGTTTCCGGTGATGCGCACCGTCGTAGTAAACCAGAGCACCGACGAGACCGTCGGTTTTGAGCATAGGGAAAGTCTCGAGCGCCCTGCCCTTGGTCATTAAGTAGGACTTCTCCATGTTCTCCTTGCCAGCCAGAAGATCATACGCCTTGCAGCCGGCCCAGTAATACGGAACCTGCCAGTATCTTTACACATCATGTCAAATTGGCGAGTTCAATGAGGAGGTAAGAGCTCACTTGTAAATCGGTAACATAATGGGCAGCATCGCACTCAAGTATGGCGCGGTCTGCAAGAAGATCCTCCTCTCGTGCAGCGCTTCCTTGACGAGCTTGTATTGCTCGTAGTCGGCCTCAAACACCGCCTTCTGAAGATATCTGACGCCTCCATGGACGAGCTTTGTCGACTTGGATGAGGTACCTGAGGAGAAATCGTCCCTCTCCACCAATGCGACTTTCAACCCTCGGCTCACGGCATCTACGGCGACGCCAGCCCCAGTCGCGCCTCCACCAACGACAAGAAGATCAAACTCGTCATCTTCGCTGATATTCTGACTCGAAGCCCGAAGGGATGCAAGCATCTCCTCGCGAGAGGGGGGTGTCCATGCAGGCGGGGGACGCCGGGTCTCGAGCGTCGAGGCGGGGTAGGCGGGCCCCGAGTTTAGATACCAGTATCCACCACCAAGACCCAAGGCAGTACCTCCCGAGGCAACTGCCAAAGCCCGCCTTGAAAAGATAGTGCGTCGCAGGAAAGACAAAGCTGTCATCCTAGCGACTTGAGGTATCTGATACATCGTACACATCAGCATAGTTTTCAGGGACATCCCCTGTGGGCCTACAGCACTCACAAATCCGCTACGATGGGTGGGAGGTTATGGGGCTGTTTGTCGAGTTTTGTTCTCTGCGACACGGGAGCGTTGGTGGATCAGAATCAAAAGAATCAGCGTATAAAAGAACAGGCGAATGGTCGTTTCGACATCACCGCATCCTTGGCAGCGGGCCGGAGCCGGCGGGCCGCCTCGCCTGCCAATAGCCTTGGGCCGCTCGTTCACGTTTGCTCCATAGCACCATCTATCACTGTCAGCGAGTGGAATGTACCGGCTTTTAAACTGGTGGCATAACCAGGATTCACATCGATCAGCTATACTGTGCCTAGCTATAGTGACAAGCGGGTTTTCCTAGGAATGTATTTCGGGTGTGACGAATCTGTGCGATTATGTATTGGATGAAGTACAATGATACAGCGGTACATAGAAAGTGCGATGGGTATATGGGTATAGGTAGATTACAGTCTCGCAGTCGGCTTTTTCTGCTGCTGTTCGTATTCGTCCTGGAGCACTCTCCGTAGCACCTTTCCAGTGGGTGACTTAGGAATCTAAAGATACGATCAGTTGATGCTTGGATGTATAGAAGCAGAAACTGTTGCGCACCTCGCTGACGATCCCGATACCGCCCCTCAACCGCTTGTATTTGCTCAGCTTCTGCTGTATCCACGCGTCAAGAGCCTTAGCCACAGCCTCCTCGCCCTTCCGCTTGCCAGCCTCGCTCAAGACCACCCACGCACGTGGGACCTTCTCGTCCGAGATGCGCCCGCCAGAGACGCCGGCAACGGCGACGTCGGTTATCAACTTGTCGGGCTGCATCATCAAGGTATCCTCAATCTCGGTCGGGGACACTTGCATTCCCGAGACTTTGAGGGTGTCCTGAGTTACCGATGCGTGAGCTCGAATCTTAGCGTGGCCAAGAGGACAGCAACATACCTTTGCTCTGTCTTGGAAGAACAGTACGCCATCTGAGTCTATGATGAATCGATCTCCTGTCTTCAGCCAGCCATCCACGAATGTCTCCTTCGTTGCTTCTGCGTTGTTCCAGTAGCCCAGTGCCACGCCCTCGCTCTTTACCCAGAGGTCCCCCGGCTCGCCTGGAGCAGCGAGGCTCCCGTCTTCGCGCACAACGCGCGCTTCCATGCCTGGAAGCAGAATTCCAGCGGAGCCAGGAACGTTCTTGGCGCGTCCATCAAGCTGGCCGTGAATAGGTTTCCCAGTCGCGGACAACGTAAGCTCGGACATGCCATAGCCTGTTCATTGAGATCAGCGAGGGATAGTAGGGAGTTAAGTAAGGCAGCGCACCTTCTGTCATGTTCACATTCTTTGGGCCCAACTTCATGAGCCTCGATGCGAGCGAGTCGGGCAGATACGCCGCACCACTACTCAGCCACATTATTGAACTCAGGTCAGCCTTCTCTGTTTTGGGACTGTGGACGAGCTGGTGCACGCAGGAGGGAATGAGGTTCAAAGTCGTCACTTTGTATCTGTGGTTGAAGTCAGAGTCTGTGCGAGTCTGTATGGCAAGATACGCACTGGGGTATTAGACGGAGAACGACATCTAGATCCCACTTGGGCAGGATGACTAATGTGTACTGTGTGAGCATGGCGCGGAAGTTGAAGATGATGAGGCCGTAGGTATGGTGTAACGGCAAGAACGCTATCGCTGTAGGAAGTCCTTCGAGAGTGTTTGAGTAGTCCGACTATAAATACGATTAAAACTTGGATTGGGTAGATATGTGCAGCAAGTACTGACTGTGAGAACCTTCGCAGCCTCTTCGCCTTGTACAGCGCCTTGAACCGTTGTGAACCAAAGGTTGCCGTGTGATATCATAACAGCTGGCGGAAGTCTCAGTAGTGCGCACTACACAGTTGGCGACATGCAAAGCACCTTTTGGCAATCCACTCGTTCCACTAGAGAAGATTAAATAGGCAAGGGTATCTTTCTTCGCAGGTCGGACGTCAACCGTTGGGACGTTTTTTTCCCGGACTTCGTCAATCATGCTGCCAAAGCTTCGCAATCCTGCTGATGTGCCCTCCAATAGATAGACGCGATCGGAGGGGAAGCCCGTTTCCTTTGCTGCAGCCTGCACCAGAGGCAAGAATTTGGGCTGCACGAAGATTCGAGTGCATTTCGAGAGACGAATCGCGTGTGCGAGCTCGAATGGAGTATAGAAGTGCGAGAACATGGTGAATGGCGCTGTTATGTATAATAACGATTGCATCAGTGTGAAATAATCCTGTATTCAAAGGTAAGCTTTGTGGCAAAAGCGATGGATTGAAGACGCACCATGCAATTCTCGCTCAGAATCCCTACGATCTCGTTGGGGCCCGTCAGGTCAGGCCCTGTGGTCCCACTCAGAGCCGTTGCTCCATCTTCAATTCTCTTCTTAAACTGGCTGAAGGTGCGTTTCTCGCCGGTCAGGCCGTCGATGTGGATGGTGTAGTCTTTCCACTCTTTTTGGTCAGGTCGGCGAAAGAGCAGGTGGTGGACGTTCGCGTGGGGCACGGGCGGAACGTCGGGGTACATAGATTTGACGTGTACCATGGTTGCGAGATGGTGGGTATGGAAGTGCGCTAGGGATCTCCATCTAGTACTCTTTATAACCGGACACTCGGCCTACTAAGTGCCCGGCGAACGGCAGGGGGTTAAGCGAAACCGGGCCCCGGATGCTGCGTATCCTATAATCAAGAATGTGTAACAGATCGCGCGCGACACGTCCACGGTAAATGATTGCATGGAGCGTTTTCCAGGCAATGGGTCTGTCAAAGAAGTGAGCGCTGGGAACAGTGGGAAGATGAGAGGGTGAGCGCATACTTAGCCGGTGCCGGGTGCCGGACGCCGGTCCTGTCTAACAATCTTTGACTTTTCGCCGATTTTGTAAGTCCCAATATGGGTTGCTTCTAAAACATCCACAGCTTCCCGCACTAATGATTCTATTGGTTGCCGTTGCCCTCTCATTACCTTCTCGTGCCTCCCTTTCTCTCTCCCCACCACGCATCTCCTGGGTTCGGTGTCCTCTACGTGTTGCGCACCAGATGGGCCCTTCTGCGCTACACATTTATTATCCATGCCGGTGCTGCTTCTCCTGGAACACTTTCCAGAATTTTCCACCCGTTAGTTGCCTTGTTTTGGTCAGTGCTGGGCCCTGCAGCTATGGTAGTGTCAGGTGCGTCTCATCCCACTTCTAACTGTTCAATGCTGAACAAATACTTTGTGCTACTTATCTACGTCAGCTCCTCCATCCCCTTCACTGGTATATCTCCCTACTTGCTCTCTGGTATGTTAATAACTGATCAAAGGCTCTCCCCTTCCTCCCTCCCTCCCTCCTCCCTCCTCCTCTCATCTCCTTCTACTCTCAACTTCCGGCTCCTGCTTCTTCCTGTCTCCTTGCTTGTATGCCCCACTTCTCCCACTAATGTCTATTACATTAACAGCCACACTATCTACAGCCGCATATAACATAGATAATTTTTGTACTAAATAGCCCAATAAATTGTTGTTTGCACTTATTCCCTCTGCAGTGGCTTCTCTTGCTTGTTCACAATGGTGTATCAATCACGCGCACTCACTCCTGCAGCTCTACTTGCACAAATTTCTTGAGACTGACTTAGCTTGTGTCGTATGTCATCATATACGGCATGTTCCTGGCTTCTCGAGTCTAAACGGCATCCTTGGCGCGCGAGCGTGAGATATCGCCGGATTGGGCCGTGCGAAATCGGCGAAAAGTCGACAACTCTGTCTAACGAAGTTTGCAGAAAGAGATTGCATCCGGACACTTTCTCCGAGTCTCACTCTTCTACATTCCACTTGCAACTTCGCACAATCGTCGTGCAAAATGCTTTCAGCAGCGAAGCATTCGTATCCGCCCATGTAGGATACATCACACAAGAACTCCTGCAGATTGGGCTCTCGGATCAGAATCAGATGCCTCACGGTACAGCCATGCTGAGTATCATGATGATCAACATATTCCAGTGCATATGCTCTCTGAATTTATCGACTCTCTATACGCTCATCGCTTTAACGCTTGCGCCATTAAGCGATGACCAAAGCCTATTACAAGATCAATATTCTACTCTATATGACAACTCAGACTCTCGCCTTCTCCCACTTCTACAATCAAACACTTATAACTATCTGCTCACTGAGGAAACGGCGCTGGAATATACTTAGGCTGTCGAGTCTCTGGTCTGCGAGGTTCTCGTGGCGGACTGTGTTGGTCTCGCAGCCCTTTGCTCATTTCATAACAGTCTGTCCTTCGGTCTATCAGCTGGGCTCGCTTGCATAACACTGCACCACTTCGACGCTTCCCAGCGGAAATGCGGGGGCCAAGGAGCGCCAACTTCGCGCATTTATCGCCAGTGTGACAATTATACATCTGTCGATTTGCCAAAAGCTCTTTCGTCTCATCGGCCCATCCGCAGCCCAGTTACCAGTCACGATAGAAATTAGCCCGAACTATTTCCCTCCCTCGAAATTAGGGGAAAACTCTAGCTCTAAGCAAGCACACCTATGCGAATACTTGGGATTTACTTTTTCTCAATTTACATTGGATCCAAGTGCCAGGTGCGGCCGGATGAATCCCATATGGCTGTTTCTGGGGCCTCTTGTATCTCGGTGACCGATTTTCTTAGAAGATCGAATGTGCGGGGAATATCAGTCTCGGAGATTTCGATGGGAAACGGGGGTGACTAGAGCTTTCCTGTTGCTCTGAAGTATGGATATTAAGGATGGCGAATCAATCACTACTGGTAGTGGCGAGTAACCGACTTTAGCGTGACCGTGGATGATTTTGCATAATCCCCAGGCGATACTGCATGAATTGATCCACATACTGCTCCCATACCCAAGGATATCAGTATGTCTTCAATGGGTTTGAGGGTCTTATCAGCTCATTACTCTGCTACCCGCCTTCACCCGTCTAAAGCTTGTGCGAGGTGCCTCACTGTCTAGTGAAAAGCGGTCAAGTTTAGGTTTGGCCGGAAAACTCGTATATAGTACATAACTTGTAAGTTCAAGTAGTGAAGTCACGACGCATGTCAATGTCATTATCATTGTCATTGTCAAAGCTATCTTGTGACCTCACGTGATCGTCATTTTCATCTCATTTCATGACGAGAGATATGGCTCATCTAATCGATTATAATGCTATCGCAAAGGCCGAGATGAATTGTTTGCAAGAACCGCGCGTTCTTCGTGCTGAAATGCAGCTGGGCCACCATGATGCTAAATTTGCACCAGCTCCAACCACGTGGCTGTACATGTGTGCCTGGCAAGTTTGGACAAGCGCCGTAGTGTGTAGTTTCCATTTCCCCATCCTCTTGCTCCATACCCTCCACTGGCTGCTGGTCACCTTCATACCAAAGTTTTATTACTATAAACGAATGATATGCCGCCTAATGTCAGCCTAAAACAACGTCTCGCCGCACTCTCGATCGCACCGTCTTCACCAACTGGTCCCCATGGATCGGATGCACCGCCCAAATCACCCTCGAGGAGGAAGTTCAATGCGCCTTGGGCCCGTCGCAATACGAATGAGAATCTAGAAGTGGACTCGGGAGCAAGGGACCGTGTTCAGGATGTCATGAACAAGTTGATATTCCAAGCTGGGGTGGATTATGAGTGTGTATGCCTGTATATCGCTGGGATGTTTGCTGATGCAATGCTCTAGGACGCGACCCATGTAAGCTAATGAGTTCTCAATATCTGAAATATAGACTAATTCCTCTTCAGGGTCGTACTGAATGCATCAGCACTGCCAGATCCTCGCGAAGTGAACTATGATGTCTTGCTCTCGTACGTTATTACCTCTTTTGTTGGGGGTAATGACTGAATATGCCTTTCTAGCCGAATATTAGGCTATCTCAATCTTTATGGTAAGCATTGACCTCAATCACCTCTATTTTACCTAAACTGCTTCTCAGTGGAGTCCGACTACACCGTCGTCTTCTTCGCGGCTGGAGGTCGACATACGCCTGGATGGAACTGGGTTTGGAAGGCGTATCGGAGTCTCTCGCGTAAATATCGTAAGAATCTCAAGCGCTTGGTGCGTTATCAACATCCAACATTCCCTCCTTGACGATGAACCTGACCACGATAATGCAGTACATCGTACATTCGACCTTCTTTTCTAAGAGCAAGTGTCTACGTATCCATCATCAACAGCGTTTCTCATACAACATCAACAGTGCTATTCTCGTTGGCCGGAGCGATCATCAGGTTAGTACTGCTGCGTTGTCAAATGGTCGAGTCTTACATCTGCACAGCCCCAAATTCTTTCGGAAATTGGAGTACATCAATAGTCTATCGGAACTTGCCCATCAAGTTCCCCTTACTCAAATCGATATACCCCCTGCAGTCTACCAGTTCGTGCAAACTCTGATAGTGACTTCGCATTTACTCATATTGATCTTAGGGAGAATCTCAAACAAGAAAGGCAGATTAACCTCCCCGTGCCCACTCGGTCCAGTGTCTTTGGCGTACCTTTAGAAGAACTCATGGGACTAAATGGCGAGAAAGGCGGCGTGCCTCGTGTAGTCAGGGACTGCATACAATACCTGCGTGAAACTGGTAAGGTCGGCTTTACCTGGGGGTTGTTTCTGCTAACTCGTGCCGCAGGTCTCGATCAAGATGGCCTCTTTCGACGTTCGCCTAATTCACTTCTACTGCGTCAAATACAGGACGCTTACGACCGAGGTACATCATATCACACTTTGATGCGCTCAATCATATCTGATGCCGGCTCAAGGAAACGTCGTGTCTATGGATACTATAGGGGACCCCCATCTAGCAGCCGTTTTGCTCAAGAAGTTCTTGCGAGACTTGCCGCAACCTGTGTTCCCAGAACGTGTATACCCCATAATTCGCAGGTGTCCGCCGCCCACGGATGATCCCACCGATATTGCCGCTGTGACATATATCAGGGATGTACTCCTCCCAGAACTGGATCCTTGTGTTTACATTGTTTTAAGCCATTATCTTCGTAAGCCTCTTTGTGACTATCTTTTTACTGCTTCAATTGACACGTTTTTAGATCTTATGCATGAAGTATCTTTGCGTTCCACGACAAATCGCATGGACGCTCACAATCTTGCTGTGGTGTTATGCCCCAACCTCGTATCAGGCCCTGATCCTATGCGTGATGTCACGATGTGCGCAGTCCCGGGCGGACCCGCTCTCTACGACGCACCTCCTTCCGCTTCGCAAGCTCCCAACGCGTCTCAAGAAGGAAGAACCACTCTTGGCTCAGTGATTAAACTTGCCATCCAACGATACTACGAGGTTTTTGATGAAGTGCCCGACCGAACTGAGGCGATTCCTCGCCCACGTGTAATCAAGGACCAGCCTTCGCCTGCCGCGTCCTCATTTGATTCCGGGTCTCGACGGCACTCTGGGTTCCCCGATGACGAGGAAGAGATCGACGATGCGATGCTTGTCATGTCTATCGGCCCCAGCGGCTCTGCACAACAAGGCGGTACGAACCCGGCGCAACAAGCACTTCCAGCAACACGGAGTACGCCAAACAACTTGCCGTACGCGCAACGCGTTAGAGGTGCTCAGCCTGGCGGACGGTCGACTCATACAACGGTGGACAACACTGGTAATGGCATTGCTCAGTCCGCAGCAAAGGCGCGGTCGATGATCAGTATAGACAATGGCCGTGGTCTACCAGGATCGCGGAAAGGCTCTATATCCATCGGCAAAAGCGCCTCTAGAAAGTCAAGCGGAGCTGGAGTTGAGGCGATCGGGGTGACCGCTGACGGGTTTTTCAGCCCCCCAAACTCCGCGCCGCCTGTGCCAACTCGACGTTTTTAAATTGTGGATGTTGAGAATACGATACCGACGCACTCTTTTCATACTAATGTATTAATGTCCTTGACGTACCATATTTATCTTGCAATGGAGAACACTACCTTTTCATGATATGAACCTCCAAGCAAGTGGCACGCCGGGCTATCTGTCGATGACATTTGACATCCAAAGGACTCGGCAGCAGTGTATAATGCGCTTGATCTTGACCATCAACGTCCAATGACTTCCTCGGAAGCCGCTGCAATCGTCTCTAAACTCAAGAAAAACCCACAACTGGTGCACTCTATCTTTTCACTCTCACATTTTCATCTAGCTGATCAATAGCTGCAGGTGCTAGATAACGCTCGGCATGGCTCGATCCGTGATCTGAGCGAGCTCGCCAATTTCTGGCGTGAGGTTCCGGCATTGTTTAACCAGGATGTACTTGAGGTTTTCTATACACATCTCGATGAAAAAAGGGCCCCAAATGGGCCCAATGTAGCAATGGAGGGAACTTCAGCTGCCACTCGAGCGTATACGTCCCTCCTAGGACTCACTCATGTTGGACTTTTCATTCAAAACAAACCAGGTCAAGTTGCTGATACGCTGCTCAAACACTGGCCAGGTAGGTCTCACAAAAAAAAAATATAGATATGTAGCATTTCTGATCCAGTGAACAGGTATATTCAAATGGAGCTTCTACTTCTTCACGACCCGAGTCAAGCCGACCACGCAGGTCCCTAAAATGCGAAGATCGGGGATGGATGTGAGTTTGCATGTTGTGTGTCCCTTCATCGGATTGATCTACGCAGGTCCTGTCTGGGGTGCTATATTCGATCTGCCAAGAAGAAACTGTGCGGCAAGCCGTCCTTGCCACACCCGGCGCCATCGAGCTTCAGACGTTCATTTGGCTGTTTGAGGAAACTGTCTCGTATCCGTCAGCCATAGATCTTCCTTTACCTACTATGGCCCTTGACTCTCTTCTTCGCTCACCGGATGAAACGCAGCTCAACAGAGCCATGTCAGCATCTGGCGATAAGCCCGATATTATGGCGAAACTGATCATTAAACGGGTGAAAGCGGAGATGGACAAGCCAGATATCGACCCTTCACGGGCGATGGTGTTCGTCGACACACTTTGCAAATTATCCCGATGTGCTAATCATCCACTGCGTCATGCATGTCTCGCCCAGAACGCCATTGGCACCGTGACCAAAGGTCTTCACGCGCTGATCCGTCAGCAGCACAATCAACAAACAGATCTTCTGTTTCCGGCTATCGTGGGATCTTTTGGATACCTTTTCAACTGCCTCGAGTCCACCGACGGGTTTACGTGGGTGTCCCAGTCCATCAGAGCAGGTCTATTGCTTGCTTTGGTCAACTTCAGCCCTTGTTACGGTCAACTTGCGCCAGAGGAATGGCAGATGATACTTTACATCATTGACAACATCCTTCCGCGCTATCTGGTGTATAGATCGGTGATCAACGATGTTCATGCGGGTCTCAGCGTTGCTCAGTTGTCACCGCACATCGCCGACATCTCTCAAGGCCTTGCTAAGGATGCTTGGGAGACCTTTGTTCGCGTCGCAGAGGATCGTAGTAGCGTAGAGAAGCGGATGGCGGCATTCAAAGGAAAGCCGACAGTCTGCGATAATTCACAGGTAGGGTTCTCCCCGCAAGATCTTGGGATGGCGCTCATCATAAATCAGTGTCTTAAAATCGCGCCCAAAGAACAGTTTCGCAAGTGCTCGGCATGTGGAACTACGAATTATTGCTCCAAAGGTCCGTGGTGGGAAATAACGAGTTTTATTATCATTAATCAGGTCAAAAGAATGCCAGACTATTGCATGGAAAGAGGGTGACCATAAATCAATGTGCAAGTTGAAACAGCGAGAGCAATTAGGTATGCGCTGATCGCCTTAAATTCTTGTCCTACATTGATAGGACTCTCAGAGGGTAAAAAGCACAACATTTCGAAGGTGGAAAAGGCATTCATCCACAATTTGAGCATACGAGATGCCCGCAAACATCTTGAATGCATTCGAGAAAAAGCTGAAATCAAGAGCCCAGGAATCCCAGATGAAGGCATCGTCATCTGCATCGACTATACGACGCAGCCAGAATCGTACGATGTGGAACTCCTGGAAAGTTTCAAAGGCCTAGAAATAGGTGGGAGCGCCAATGACGAGGCGAGAAATGGCGCTCTGTTCGACAAGGTCAAGAAAGATCCGAAATTGTACACACTGATTCAAACAATCATCGCCAACGGGGAGTATGGTCAACTATTGATGACTCTGGCACCCAGTGTGTGGAAGTTGGCTTCAGATTTGAATGTGGATTATTTTGATGAAGACGGTCCGACGGGTGCTGGAGATCTTTCACCTGAGGTCGATTAGAAAGGGTTTGCATTGGTTCTTCAAAGAGGTCAAAGTAAAAGCCGAGATATGTGGCAGGCTAATAGCCAGTGTGTTCGCTGTAAAAATGTTCAAATATAACGAGAAATCTATTGAAGTTGTAGGATGCTTTGAGATGAGAATAAAGCCTCTGATAATCGGTTGCGACGTGCAATATATTCAAAGGAATGCCGCCCCATCTCTTGCCTGGGATAGGCTCCATGACATGTCCTGATTTTCGGGCTTGCCCAGTCAATTATATACTTAACGGTTTGACCTGCAAGTTGATGGCAGTCGCGGTTGGAAATTATTCGCCGCGTCGGGCCGCCGTTGCGGCAGCTGTGTGGACGTCGCGCCGCCTGTCTCTGCCTGTCAAGCGCTCTCTCCGTTCTCCCATCCCCAGGTCTTCCTCGCTTGTAGGCTGACCGCATCCACCCCATGCTTGGACTCGTTGCTCAAACCGTGCCTTCCATTTATGCACTACTTGAAGGATGCCCGGGAGTTGATCTTTAAACCGGATAGCATAGAACCTCGGACCATGGCCTCAGCAACACGTGCGGAGCCTATGACAAAAATATTTCGAGGCGTCCTCATGTTGCAGTTGATCCTTCGAATTTCCCGTTCGCCGTGCCACGAAAGCTATTTCGTTACCACCACAATTCCCTCGCAGAATGCAGTACTCTGAAGATCCCAACCCTGGTACTTCCCATTCCCTTCCAGCGGTTTCGCGTACTAACCATGGTCATGTCCAGATTCTGATCTGTACCTCGTCCCTAACCCACACGGCCCCGGAAAGACAATAGTTCGCAGGCCCCATCCTCCACCTACTACGGCACCGCTCGATGATGACTTCGATGCTGCTACGATCGAAGATTCGACAGTCTTCCAGGGGCCGCGGCCCGCGCAATCAGGCCTTACAACCACTGAAGTTCATCCACAAACTGTGGAGCGGAGAGAGACATATCATGCAGATCCCAAAGAATATAGCTTGGGCAAAAAGGGACCCACCACCGGAAAGCTCAGCTCTCTGGAGCTGGGCCTGGCACCAGTGCCAACAGGAGGCAGTGTCAAGTCTAGCGGGGACGATGAGGGCACGGTACATGCGAGGTCGCGAAGTGGCATGAGTCAGGCGGATGGGCGGCGCGACTCCAAGATCTCAAATGCAAAGAAGGGCGCACCTGACGAGAGCAGGAAGGTTCGGCGTGATGGGGGCAGTCGCGTTGGCGGTGCGGGGGGTAACGAGTCGCACCGAATCTCTGTTGCGCAGGGTATACAGGAGGAGCTCCCGAGTGTCACTACCTGGAGACAACAGGTGGCCATCAGCCGAAACCTCGACGAGACGCTCAGCAGTTCTCAAGAGGGCGAGGATGATGCAACTGAGCCAGGCCCAGTCTCGACAATTGCCAAAGATGAGATGAGCCAAAGCGGTGCGGGGAAGCGTAGCGGAGGAAAGAGTGCTCGTAGCAGCCAAGCGTCAAGCCCTCCACGAGATGCACAAAGCGTGAGTCCGAGAACACATCCAGCGCAATTGTCGCTGACCAGTCATCCACAGGTCGGAAAGCCCAAGGTCTCTCGAGCGAATTCAAAATACGTCAACCCTATTCGGTCGGAGCGCATGTACACATTGGCGGATCTGGACATCCCGCCCCCGCCCTCAGAATCGACTATATCCGAGTCCACGATGGAAACCGCGTCTACCATATCTGCAAAGCCAAAGCACACCCGAGACCATTCCCAGACTTCTACCTCATTGCATGCTTATCCTCTCCTCACCCGACCTGCCAGCTTTGCCCCCGCCGAGCCCACATCCCTCAGCGGTTTCTTGTCCTCCTTTCAGCCGAGCCTACTTCATGTGGCACCTGTGCTGGGAAGCCTAGGCATTCGTGACGAGGAGCACCTGCGTGCTGTGGCGGCGTTGAGCGAAGAGACGCGTAACCGGGAAGTCAGGGAGATTGCATTGCAGAAGGGAATGACGGTGTTGGAGTGGGCGATGCTGCTTGATAGAACGAGATCGCGGTCATGATGATGCAACTAGCGCACCTGTCTGCGCCTCTTCATACAATGTTAAGGAGGGCCTTAAACCTTTGTTAGGCCCCTGCGATACAGGTTGGGCGAGCAGTCGAAGCTTATGCTTGCGTTGTTTCAACTACCCTCGTCGAAGTCATTTTCGAGGCCTTGACTCTACTCTCGCATTGACCGCACCATAGTATTTCTCAGAGCTAACAAGTTCGTGGTAGGGAATGAACGTGAGCAATGACATTCATGGAGATACTTCAATCCACAATTAATACACAAAAGTCCGCTGTAAGCTACTGAATAACCGCGACGCTTCCACAAGATATACTATAAGAAAAGTCCTTCAATACAATCACCAGTCATCCGACGAATCTTCCACCCCGGGAAGCGCAGCCAGGGCGATCGGCCGCTCCCCCCTAGACACCGGCCGCTCGAGGGGCGAATGGCGCAGGGACTCGCTCTCCATGCCCGGCCCCTTCTCCTCGTCCTCGTCCGCGGGCTGCCAGAGCTGCTTCGACTTCCCGGGCGTGGTCTTGGGCAGGAGGAGGCCGGAGCGCGTGGTGAGGAACAGCAGCACGTTCAGCGCGCCCGAGAGGCTGTACAGGAACTGGACGGCGAAGGTCCACGCGTGCGGGATGTGGTGCTTCTCCGCGCCGAAGCCGGAGCGGAAGCGGACGACGCTGAGCGGGAGCACGACGGTGGCGTAGGCGATTGGGTAGCTGAAGACAAGCCATGAGTACAGTGGCGGGCAAAGAAGAGGGGCGGACTCACGCAATCATCTTGGCGGAGCGGGTCTTTCCAGCGCTGGGATCGACGCGGTCTGGAAGTGCGCGGTGGATGCGGATGTTCCACCACTGGGTTGGGCTGACTGTGAGGTTCCCGCGGGCCCACAGGAAGAGGAGGGAGTACGTGAGGAGGGACACGAACATCGTGGTCCACAACCACGCGTACTCCCCCGCGTACTGCTCCGCCTCGTACTTAGTGCCAATCCAGCACCAGAACTATGCACCGAGATCAGTGTCAACTCAAGAGGGACCAAGCAGCGGCGGAATGCTCACTCCATCGGTGGTCATGTAGTGTTCTGTGCTGGTTGTGTTCAGCGCGATGCCCAGCGCGACAAAGAGGATGACGAAGATCCAGGTGGCGCCCACGACGAGGTACGCGAAGACGAAGTTCTTCCCTAGCTTGCCCCACATCACGCCGATAAACGTGTGTATGGCGATGGCCTGCGGCAGGATACGAGTAAGTGAACAGGACAGGTCCGGGCATTGGAGAAGGACTGACCAAAGTGGCCAAACTGGAGCCCAGCTCGCCAAACTGCTGAATGGCGCCTGAAAGGGAAGGGAGGTTGAGACTTGGGTCTAAGCAAGAATGAATGTATCGCACCTTGCGCCGTGCAGTAGCCGCCTTGGTAAAGGCGCTCTTCGTTCACCCACTTCACGTCGATGGTATGGCCTAGTGCCATCACCAAGTCGAATAGGAAAAGCGAGATCTTCATGGGCATGAGCTACGAGTGTTAATGGTTGGTGCAAGGAGCTCACCATGAACAGATCCACGGGCCGCTTGATGAGATAGCCATTGCGGAAGGCGTTGCGCTAGGTATATCGATTAGTTGAAGATTCACTATGCTTCAGTGGTATTACTCACGATCAGCAGCCCGAGGACGACCAGAACAGAGACCAGAGAAAGAAACGCGGACTCCGCGACAAGGGTGAGGCCGATGGAGTCGCCTCGTGACAGGAGTATAACACTTGTACTGTTGTCAGCCATGGCGAAGGGAGGACTGGCGCGGGGATGGAGAAGACGATAGGTGTAGTCCCACTCGAGACTGGACTTATGAGTCCTCGACGTGGGGGAAAGGCACAGCTGTGCACTTTTCAGTACAGCCTATTCCCAAGTCAGGTGAGTCGAGCTCAGGTACAATTGAACGCATATCGCCTCGTTGATGCCGTCCCGAGGCCCAGAAAGTGCACATCCGTCGAGTGTCAAGCTGCTTTGGGCGCGAGCCTATCTTCAGGGGCGTTCCTGATCATTGCGGTGCCAAGAGCTGTAAGCAGGATGCCCCCCATTGGAGGACTCGTCAGGGGTATATAAAGAACGATGGCGGATGAAGCTCAAAGGATTTTGAGAGGCAAGAAAGAGAGGGTGTCAGACCAAGTACTGCTGTGAGGGGCAAGACGGAAGTCTACGTTTAGAGAGAGACATCAGGAAGTCGGACGGCGCTTGCTATGGCCAGTTACTGTTTCCGAGAGTCGTGGCAGGTTTCTGCGGCATATAGAGCTATACAACGCAATTACAAGGGAGATGCAAACTTCGCAGTATATATGTAACCGGGGAAGATTACCTATAAGATTATGAAAGAGTGCAAGTTCTCGCACTCGATTTGCAAAGCAGGTGAAATATATTCGAGTGATATGCCAAGTGGAACAAAGTTCTCAGTGCCATTGCGAATGACTGGCGGACACGTCGCCGAGATGGCGAGCATTTGGAAGTAGTGGATAGGCATTATAGAAATTTGTAGTCACATGCCATGGCTACGTCCAGCTCCCCGTCTTCAGGCCCCAGAGCATCGTTGTGGCCGTGTTCTTCTGAATATCTGTTCACTTCGTCCTCGTCTTCGCTCTGATACCAGCCTACTTCATCTTCATCTCCAGCGTCATCGGCGACATCCATGATCACTTCAGTTTCGTCGTCGGTAGCTCTTGTGGCGATTTCGACATGCATAGCGTCGTGAGGTCCGACTGCGCGATTTTGATGCGTGTGGCCGACTCCCCCGGCGTCTAAACATTGCGTGATCATGTTACAGTCGACGAAACTGAAAGAAATGACTTAGCACCGTAAAGTCTCAGACACAGCACGTCGCGTATGCACTCACTAACTTGCATAAATGCCTCCCAATCATCTGTATCGCCTGGTGGATACCCGGCACCGGGTGTAGCCGATAGTAGCCTCGAACTACGGAGGTTGTCGAATGCGAGGATTATATGATATGAGCGAGCGAGCCGCGACCAACGAGGGATCGAGAAACCACAAGGGGGCGAGCCGGGACTCCGGGACAAATCCTATCTGCAGTACCGGCCTGCCCTGAAGCTATACTGACGACCAGGGACCATATGTTGCTCAGATACGCTCTTCGAGGCGGGGCCGGTGTGAATATGCTAAACATAGAGCCCAATACTCGGGCATACCAGTAAGAGTGGTGGGCCGAAGACAGGGTTTGATGGTTGACGAGACAGCGACATTACAGGGGGCACTGTAGTGAGTTCAGTCAGGCAGGCAGCAGCATTTTGTACCTCCAGCAGATGAGATATCAGGTGGCGCATAAGCTCATTCAAGCACAAGGGACCAAAGAGAGAGAAGTTGAGATTGTTTCCGCACGATTGAGCTGGATCAGAGTCCGATAACGTGGCTTTTTGCTGGTCTAAACATCCGAATCTCAATCTCATATGTGGTTTCTCGTGAGAAAGTGAGATTCCTGCCTCGAAACCAACGCGACGGCGAGTCCATTTCTCAATCCCTTCTTTCATCTCTTCTTTCATGTCGAGTTGGAAGCCATATAAGACGGTAAGTCGCTGGATCCGTTACACCATGTTCAACCTAACCATTTTCCCGCTCTCATTCGCGATGTCTACAACCCCTACTCCAGCTCTCACTCCTGAATCCACCGAACTAGCTAATCTGAAACGCAAGTGCACAGCTCAGTATGCCACGGTGCAGGGTCAAATAGGTATACAGCAATTCATGCATATCATTCTGTTGAGACATACACTGACCGATCACAGTGCTTGGGCCGTGGGCTGCGCCAAATCATACATGATTTTGCGGACTCACAAGATCTGGTTGCCAGGAGCGATGGCCGTACAGGGTTGCTCACCTCAGGGGAAGATGTAGAGCCTTCTCCAGAGTCAGTCCCCTACCATCTACAAGTGCACCGTCTGATCTTATTGCACAGGGAAGATGCTCTTTACCGCTTGTGTATGGAGCTCATCAAGATGGTTCCATTGCTTAAGCTTTTGCTTGACCAGAGTGAGGAGGGAGCCATTGCGGGACTTAACCGAAACGTATGTGACTATCCTTTATCATCATACACATATTTAACAATACCATAGCTATGCAAAAGGTCAGACGTGATGCGCGGGGACGACACGGCGGGACTCAGGGGCGCGACCGCCGGTTAGGTTGACGCTCTGTTCGGTGCTTTACCTCGTGCTCAGGCCGGAGTCGAAATCCGAACGGGGTCTGGACAGCAACCACACTAGACGCTTGCTCTGCTCGTCTGAGCATTCTTGGGACGATCCCATGTACGTTCACCTGCTCTTTGATATCCATTTATCTTATTCTTTTAGTGTCCGTAGTAAATTGTGGGAAGGACGCCCAGAGTTTTTGGTCACTGCACGCTCGTGGCCAAACTTCCTTTCATTATCCATCCCAAATCCCCTGGCAAATGCCAAAGCTGTACATTATTTTCTGTGTTCGGCAAAATATAAAATCTGTTCATCATACGAGAATCTCTGGAAATAATTGCTCCGGCCATTACAATTATAGTGATTAGTTCAGCGGCACAGTATACATGAGCTCTTGCAATTTGTCGCAAATTCCCCAGCCTTATAACTCATTGCAACGTATTAGCTTTTAAAAGCTCTGCAGGGTGTTGGAAAGTATTTAGTGAAGGGTATTTGCTCTATTTCCTGCTCCAGGGGCGAAACATTGAAACAATTTCAGTCATTTTAAAAGCTAATACGGTGCAACGCAATGTAAAGCTGGCTGCAACATATCTACTGTTTTCAGTGTTTCTGACCTTTCTAAAGCCATACAAGGGCTTTACAACGCCGTGTTGTTTTTCCTGATGGAGCCGCCAATTGCAACATACTACAGGATCCGGACACACCGGCTTATTTCCGCTGAGGAGGTTCCGAGATGAACTTGACACCAGGCCACTTTGGTGGTGGTGGAGGGTTATTTGGTATCATGCACCAGAGCGACCTCGAGTCTTTTCATAGCTCTTTGTGTAAATTTGTTCAAATATATAGGTTGCTTCTATCTACTCATATTTTTCTTGAGAGCCTATGAGAGCAACACAGGGATTCTACAGCGAATTTGAGTGATTTTGGTGATTTTGAATGAACAATTGCTATCGTCAAACTCCCTTTAAACAAACATAGATGCCGCCACGTGTCAGGACAGTGCGCAATCAGGTATGCTTATCGCGTAAACGTCGCTCGGCCATTGGGCAAGATACCATCGTCATTTATCCGCGCATTTCTCTGATTGGATCCGGCAGCGGCATTCATACATGCACAAGTCCAAATCGGCCCAAAATGCAACCTAAGAGCAAGGATATGGGAACGAGAAACACTGGGAAGGAGTCGAGAGACTGCGACGATCGCTGTCTATGTCCCATCTTATGTCCTATATCAGCCAAGACTCCAGAGTTTCATAGGCATATATCAAGCAGCAAGGTATCCAGTGTTTCAGACCTGCGTAGGTACACGTAGTGTCTGGTGGGTTTGAGGAACAGATTGAGTAAGCTTGAACTCGAAGTCGCAAAGAGCAGTGGAAAATCAAATGCATATCTGGAGCCGCGTGTGCTAGTCTGTCGGTGAAGCCCAGCTACATAGTGAGGCTTGAGCTTGAAGCTTGAAGGCGAAGGTGAAGAGAGCTGAGCCGGCAGCCGGGGCCCCGACAAGATCACGATTTTCGGAGGGGGTGCCTTATTACGTCAGCATCATCTCCCGGCCAACGACGATGATCAGCGCAGCGGCGGGCCTTGCGGGGCCGCAGTACTTTGTAATTCAATCCCACGTCCGATCTGCCCTCATATAAACCTCACCCCCGCGGTCAACGTTGGCCGCCTGCAAACCCGCAATCGTCATCGACATGCCCACGCCAGGCGTCGTCTTTCTCGCGCGCGGCGCCCTGTCTCTCGTCTTCCCCGGCGCGCTCACAGCGGCTGTACTGTATATCCTCGATGCGCACTACGGCGTGTCGATCTCCATAGGGCACCTGGCGCTCGCCGCAGCGGTGCTCGCGCCCACTGCCGTCGTCGCAAAGCACTGGCTGGGCATCCTGCACACCCGGCGCCGCGCCGCGGCCCTCGGTGCCCGCCTCGCGCCCAAACTCACGTCAGGCGGGATAGGAAACTTCGGCAAGCTCATGGAGATGGTGAAGAGCATGGAGGGCGACGTGTGTGGTGCGTTGTGACTCCTTTGTGGCGGTGTGCGATGCTTAATGGGCCTCTGTTGGCAGGTGGGGTGCACGAGGGATGGGTGCAGGAGTGCGGAAACACGCTCAACCCGAACATCTTGTGGGAGGACTCTATGTTTACTACGGAGCCGGACCACATCAAGGTCAGTGATTGTCTCATCTGGCATCGGGTTTCTGCTCAAGCTGGGGCAGGCCATCTTGGCCACCGACTTCCCCAACTACATCAAAGGTGCGCATTATCCAGTCAGACGTGTCTCCCAGACACGCCTAACGCATCGTAGGTGAACAATTCCAGGATGGATTCCGAGGCCTGCTCGGCACAGGCGTGTTCAACTCCGACGGTCAGTCATCCCGCGCACACTCACTCACCCCTCTCACACCCCCCCACAGGCGACATGTGGAAGTAAGCCGCGCCCACCCCCACCTCCGCGGGACACACTGACGCTCCACAGATTCCACCGCTCGATGACGCGCCCCTTCTTCACGCGCGACCGCATCTCCGAATTCGACAACTTCGACCGGCACGCCGACGCCATGATCCGCGCGCTCAAAGCGCGCCTGCGCGCCGGGCACCCCGTCGACTTCCAAGTACGTCTCCCCCTTCCCCTCCCCCTCTTCCCCGCAGCTGACCGCGCAGGACGCCGTCGGGCGCTTCACGCTCGACGCCGCCTCCGAGTTCCTCCTCGGCACGGACGTCGCCTCGCTTGCCGACCCCCTCCCCCTCCCCTTCCGCCACGCGCCCGCGGATGGGGGGAGCGGGGCGGACGCGTTCGTGCGCGCGTTCGCGGCGGCGCAGGTCGTCGCGGTGAACCGCAGCATGCGCCGCTGGGCGTGGCCGCTCGCGGAGGTGTGGGCGGACGCGATGGCGCCGCCGATGCGCGTCGTCAGCGCGTTCCTCGACCCGATCGTCGAGCGCGCTGTCGCCCGGCGTGCGGCGGTCGTGGCGGAGGCGGGGGAGAAGAAGGGCGGGGCGGGCGAGGTCGCGGAGGGCGCGACGCTGCTGGACCACCTCGTGACGGTCACGACGGACCGCAAGGTGCTCAAGGACGAGATCCTCAACATCCTCATCGCGGGGCGGGACACCGTGAGTCTTCCTTCCCCCTTCCCCTTCCCCCTTCCCCCTTCCCCTCTTCATCTGGTGGTTGGTCGGGCTGACTGGGATTGGGTGGGGCAGACGGCGGCGACGCTGACGTTCGCGTGGTACCTGCTGTCGCAGCACCCGGGCGCGATGGCGCGCCTGCGCGCGGAGGTGCTGGAGCATGTGGGCGCGTCGGCGCGCCCGACGTATGCGGTGCTGGCGAATATGAAGTATCTGCGGGCGTTTATTAATGGTGAGCCGGATTCGGTGCGCTTGCTGCTGCGCGCTGACTTGTGCGCAGAAACTCTCCGTCTTTTTCCTGCTGTGTGCGTGCCCCCGCTCACATTCAATGCCCTTGCTGATTTACCGTGCCTAATATCAGCCCATTCGACATACGGTAATTACGATTCGCTTGTTTTTTTATGTGCGCTTACACCGCCGCAGCGAGTCCGTGCACGAGAGCACCTGGCCATCCAGCGATCCCACCCAGAAGCCCATCTACATCCCCGCCAAAGCACCGTCAGTCCCCCCCTTCCCCACCACATCTGCCGCAACGCGCACTGACACCGCTGCAGGATCTTCTACAGCACGATACTGACGCACCGCCGCACGGACCTCTGGGGCCCCGACGGTACGTGCTTTCCCCCACGCTCGTGCCTACCCGCACAATACTCATAGTGTGTAGCCAACGAGTTCGACCCGGACCGCTTCCTCGACGAGCGCGTGCGCACGTACCTCACGCCGAAGCCGTACATCTTCGTGCCCTTCAACGCGGGCCCGCGCATCTGCCTCGGGCAGCAGGTGCGCCCTTCCCCCTCCCCTCCCCCTCCCCCTCTTCCCTCTTCCCTCTCCCCATTTCTCGCGATTTAACGATTCCTGACTGACGTCCGCGCGCCGCAGTTCGCGTACAACGAGATCTCGTTCGTGCTGATCCGCCTGCTGCAGAGCTTCGCGTCCGTGACGCTCAACAGCGCCGCGCAGCCGCCCGACACGGTGCCCCCCGCGGCGTGGGCGGGCGCGGCGGGCCGGAAGGGCGTCGAGCGCGTGTGGCCGCAGTCGCACCTCACCATCTTCGCGCGGGTGCGTCTTTCTTTCTCTCTGCTTATTCGTTGTCGTTGGGTGGTTCTGACGGTGTGATGTGCAGGGCGGGCTGTGGGTGAACATGGAGGAGGCTGCGCTTGAGTGATTATGCGAAAAGATGAGCTGCGGATTAAAATTAAAACGATGTTATACTATAGCCCATTGCTTGAATGTGCACATCGCAGTTGCTGTTGTCTCCGAGACAAATTTAAACGGGTGGGCCTGCGTGAACTCCGGATACGTTGTCTGGCAGCTGTGGTCGCATCAATGTATTTTGCTTCACCGTCGAAGCTTATCTTGACGAGCTGGATATCTAGCAAGGACTTTTGGTGAACATGGAGGAAGTAGCATTTACAATATCATAGGGCCCCTACGGTAGGAAGCCGGGCAATAATATTTTAATACATTGGCTGATTGTGTACACTCGCAATTGTAATTTATATCGTCGCATCAACGCGGTAGGGAGCGGAAATCCCTCGTCCAGAATCTAGACGGGTGCTGTAATAGGCTATGTAGGAGTTAGATAAGTTGCGAACATACAGACAGCCGTGACTGGCGAGACTGCGCAGTTCGAGAACTTGAGCGTTTCGGCGGCCGTGGGCCGTCTAAATAGCGCAGGCTGGCAGAACGCAGTCGATGCCAACACAACGTTTCGCAAACGTGTGTCATGCCGTTTACATCACCGTCCCATTTATGCTGTCACGTGGCTGTCATGGCGGGGATATCGGTGTCCCAGGGTGTCTCAGGGCGTTTTACGAGGATCTGCATTGCTTGCTTGTTGCTTTCCATGATTGGCGTGCTCCGCGCATAAGCTTAATCATTCTTGCTAACCTGTATAAAGTCTACGGATGCTTGCCTGGATATCTGCAACAATACTCGATATGCCTGACATTCTTACTCCGGGTGTCGTATTCCTCGCTCGCGGGGCCATATCTCTCGTCTTTCCCTGCGCGCTCATACTTGCTGTACGATACATCCTCGATGCGCACTATGGCATAGCGATATCCATTTGGCATATAGTCCTCGCCGTCCTGGTGCTTGTGCCCACCGCCGTTGTTGCCAGGCACTGGGCGGGGATCCTGCACAAGCGCCGCCGCGCGGCCGCCCTTGGCGCCCGCCTCGTGCCCAAGCTTTCAGGCAACATTGGGAATCTCAACAGGCTCCAGGAGTTGGGCGACAGCATGGAAACTGAGATGTGTGGTGCGTTATGGCTCCTTTACCGTGGTGTACAGGGTCTAATGCATAGATCGCTTATCAGGGGAGGCGCACCTGGGCTGGATTCGGGAATGCGGAAATACACTGAACTTGAATATTCTGTGGGAAGATTGTATGTTCACTACAGAGCCGGATCACGTTAAGGTGAGTGAATTTCCTATCTAATCCTGGTTAGTCTCTGACCAAAGACTGGAAGGCCATCTTGGCTACTGAGTTCCCCAACTATGTCAAAGGTGCTTAATGCTCCAGAGCATACTTTCCAGACATACCTAAACTATCCCAGGTGAACAGTTTCAGGATGGATTCCGCGCCTTGCTCGGTACAGGCGTGTTCAACTCTGACGGTCAGTGGTCACGCATGTATCAATTGCATTCTCCGTCTCATTAGTTCTCAATAGATGACATGTGGAAGTAAGCCAGGACTTCTTAGACTGCTGAACAGTCCCGCAGAGGATGCGCGCTAACAACGATTTACCAGGTTCCATCGCTCGATGACCCGCCCGTTTTTCACGCGCGACCGCATCAGCGAGTTCGACAACTTCGACCGGCACGCAGAGCTCATGATCAGCGCCATGAAAGCGCGCATGCGCGCCGGCCACGCCATCGACTTTCAAGTAAGTTCCCCCCACGCACACGCACACCACACTAGTCTCATTTCCCCGCAGGATGCCATCGGCCGCTTCACTCTCGACTCCGCCTCAGAGTTCCTGTTCGGCAACGACGTCGCCTCCCTCGCCGACCCCCTGCCCTTCCCGCACTCGCACGCCGCCATCGAGGCCGCACCGAGCTCGGCGGACGTCTTCGTGCGCGCGTTCGCGGATGCGCAGGTCATCTCCGCGTACCGCAGCCAGCGCGGGTGGGCGTGGCCGCTCGGCGAGCTCACCAAGGACCACATGAAGGCGCCGATGGCGATCGTCAACGCGTTCCTCGACCCCATCCTCGAGCGCGCGGTGCTGCGCCACGCGGCCGCGCCGGGGGAGAAGGCGGGCGAGGTGGCGGAGGAGGAGACGCTGCTGGACCACCTGGTCAAGGTCACCACGGACCGCAAGGTGCTCAAGGACGAGATTTTGAACATCCTCATCGCGGGCCGGGACACCGTGAGCTGCAGCCCGTACGATTCTATTGATTGAAGCTGACCACGGCGAACAGACCGCGTCGACGCTGACGTTTGCGTGCTACCTCCTCTCGCAGCATCCGGATGCGATGGAGCGGCTGCGCGCGGAGGTGCTGGAGCACGTGGGCCCGTCAGCGCGCCCGACGTACGCAATGGTCACGGATATGAAGTATCTGCGGGCCTTCATAAACGGTGCGCATTGAATATTACCTGATATTGATTCAATTTCTGACTTGTAGTGCAGAAACTCTACGTCTCTTCCCTGCCGTGTGCGTACCCATGATCACCTTTAGCGCCATTACTAATTTATAGCGGAACAACATTAGTCCATTTGACGTCCGGTAATCTTTGCGCCACCTGTTTCGCAAATGTGCGCTCACAACATTCGCAGCGAGTCCGTGGGCGAAGGCATCTGGCCATCAAGTGATCCCGCCGAAAAGCCATTCTACATACCCGCGAAGACGTCTGTTTTCTACAGCGCGATGCTGACGCACCGCCGCACCGACCTCTGGGGCCCCGACGGTAAGCGCGCCTGCATGGCTTTCACGGGCGCACTCGCTCACAGGGCGCAGCGCTCGAATTCGACCCGGACAGGTTCCTCGACTACCGCGTGCGCAAGTACATCACGCCCAAACCGTACATCTTCGTCCCGTTCAATGCCGGGCCGCGCATCTGCCTCGGGCAGCAGGTGCGCTCCTCTCTCCCCCCTTACTGCCGTGCTTCCACACTGACATGCCGGGCAGTTCGCGTACAACGAGATGTCGTTCGTATTGATCCGCCTGCTGCAGAATTTTGCCTCCGTTACGCTCAATACGGCTGCGCAACCGCCCAAGACGGTGCCTCCCGCAGCGTGGGCGGAGAGGGCAGGCAGGATCAGCATCGAGCGTGTCTGGCCGCAGTCGCATCTCACCATGTATGCAAATGTACGTATTCTATGTGCTTCTTCGCTGCCGGTCATGGTTCTGACACGTTGGTTTGTAAGGGTGGGCTGTGGGTGAATATGGAGGAAGTTGTGCTCGAATGATTGTTAGGTGGTCGGTAGAGTTTATTTATATCAGCGTACTTTCGCATTGTGCATGCGTATAGCCAGAGTGAACGAATCAGTGACGGCGTTGAGATATTGTAAGACGGCTATAACTACAACTTGATTTTTTAACATTTACTACCAACTGGCCTCTCAGCGGAACAGATTGATAGCTAAACCAAGTTGTAGTATCGTATTAACAGCCATATACCTTGCCAACTTCCAAGATGAGGCAATCAATATTGAGGAACCATGAGAGAAAACCAGCGATGCAATGAGGATGCGAGAATTAGATTCATTGATGTGTTGAATGCAATAATAATTAACTAGAGGAATACGAATGCGCAAGCGGATGTAGGTAGCAGCCAACAATCACGGCGATAGGCCTAGTTGTTCGCAACTGCAACCTTGTTGCCGTTCGCGCCGTTCGAAACGTGGACAGGTGCCTTGACGTTGGCGGCGCTGCCCTTGGCGCGCTTGAGGACGTTGTTGAGGATGCCGACTTTGTTGCCGTTGGCGACGTTCGAGACCTCGACTGCAAGCATATGTTAGCCACAAAGACTCATAAAACGATAGACGAAGTTGCTTACCAGGTACAGCAACGCCAATGAGATCGCCCCGCTTGCCCTTGTGGAGGGCAGCAACGTTGTGCGCAATCTTGGCAAGGAGGTCGTGGGCGGTTGCCGCGGTGACATCTACGAGCTCATGCGCGGTTACGCCGAGCTGGGCAACAGTGCAGCCGACCTCCGCAGCCAGGTGGTTGAGGAGGTTGTTGGCGATCTCGATGGTGTTGCAGTTGAGGATGTCTTTGACGGTGATGGGGACGTTGGCTGAGACGCCGTTGTCGCGCTTGCCGTTGGCGATGTCGTTCAGAGCATCGACGACGTTGTAGTCGGCAATGTGTGAGGCGTCCACGGGTGCTGCGACGGCAGCGACATCGCGGCGAAGGACATTGTTGAGGATGCCAACTTTGTTGCCGTTAGCGATGTTCGACGCGTGGACTGCAGAAGGATGTGAGCCCATTGTAGAAGACGCAAAATATATTTACTCACTTGGCGCAGTGAGATCCAGAATGTCGTCACGCTTGTTGATCTTGCTGATGTTCTCGCCAAGCTTGGCGAAGAACGCTTTGACGTTGTCCTTGTTGCAGTTGATGATGTCTTCGGCTGTCACTCCGAGCTGAGCGACGGTGCAGCCGAACTCGTGGGCGAGGCCATCGAGGATGTTGTTCGCAACCGCGACGGTGTTGCAGTTGAGCACGTTCTGGATGGTGATGGGCGCGTAGACGGAGGCGGCATTGCCGCGCTTGCCATGGCCAATGTTGTTGGCCGCAGCGATCTTATTGCCGTTGGCGACGTTCGAAACATGGACAGGAACTTTGGCGTCGACGATATCGCGGCTGAGGATCCCGTTACCGACAGCGATCACATTGCCGTTGGCGATGTTGCTGACATCGACTGCACATAGTGGTCAGACAATTTCATGAATGTCGCACTGATCTGCTTACCAGGTGCGAAGGCAGTGACGCCATTGGCGGGCATAGGGGCAGCGGAGGCGACGAGAGCGCAGGCAAGAACAACGAGTGCGGAGAATTGCATTGTGAAGGAGGGGATAAAAAAGAAGGTGGGTTAAGTGAGAGTGGTGAGGATTAGTATGAGGAGTGAAAGTAGAAACCGAAAGGTTGAACTGATGAGAATGTCCTCCCAGCGGCTCTGGTATTTGTACCATTTCGCGGCTTACGCGATGCAGGGTCAGAATGTATGCAGGCAGCACCCGCTGGAGAAGAAGCTCGCTGAATTCAACCACGGCAGTGGACGGAGTTGGAGCGAGATTAGATTTACGGCTGGCAAGACGTGTGCCGTGAGGTAATCTCGGCAGAATATTCATTCAACAGAGACATGCAGCATCGTGCCCTCGGCCAAAGAGCGAATATTTGCTATTCAGAGTTTCTAGAGCAGCGTCCAGATATCAAAGCATTGTATGTTGCCCATGGAGGTTGCTGAATACAGGTAGAGGTGACGAAGATGAGAGACGGGGCGGATGACCTCGTGGACCGTGAGAACTTATAGTGGAGGACTAGTGCGCGGCGGAAGGGCGGGGCGATACTTAGCCGCCGTACTTCTTGCGCCGCGCTCAGACCGCGCGCCGACTGCCGGAACCAAATCGAAGGTCTTCTTCCAACCACCTGCAACTGGCGGATGTTTTGTTTTCGGCGCGACAATACAAACCGGGCGTCAGCGCCTCTGCGAAGAGTGCTAGTCCGCATCGGTGAAGCATTCTCCGTCGCGTCAATTGGACAAGACCAGGGCACGGCCCGCCAGCAATATGCGTACTACAGGTTGGTCCAGTAAGTTGAAAGTGCTCACGTTCATTATCATTTCTTATTTGATGCATAGAAACATGCATACAATTTGGCAGGACATGGATTCGCAGGTCTTCCTGGCAACATTGATAAGCTGGATCCGAGCATAGCCAGTTGATCGTACAGGTATGGTTGGGCTTGCTTGCCATCCGAACTGAAGCATCAGAGCTAAATATTTCGCCATTTCATTTCGACTTTGAGCTGAGCGACTCAGATTAACTATGTAGGAGCTGTTGATGATGCATAATATTGTACGAGGCCGTGATCTATGCGATATATTCGGGCTCAGCTGCGAACACTTCAGCACGCGATCGAAAGTTGCCTGCATGCCAATCGAAGTCACACCCAGAATGCAGTGGCTCAAAATTCATTGCAATCCGTTCCATCTCCATCTCCTACTTGAGTTATCCTAGCTGAATAGCGCGATGAGCGAAATGGTTTGAGAGGTAGATCTTCGTACAGTGGCAAAGCGGGCAACTTGCGTCCTATGTAAGTCTAATGTCATTTTGCTAATGAGCACCATAGAAATTCGGAGAGGAAGAAATATTTACGACGCAAAAAGAAAATATGCTTGCAGGTTACAGGGTGACTGGCTGTGGAGATGCTTGCGGTTCAGCCTGCAAGGTTGATAACTTGGTTGACATGAGATCGGCATCAGTAAAAATGACCGATAATTTCTCTGCACTGCAATTCATCTCCCCAAGACTGTGTCTCCGTCCTTGCCTGGTCTCTGTTTCCACTCTGCGTCTGGGTTCGGCATTTGAATCAAGTCCTCGCACCATCTGATAGGGACTATGAGCTTGTCTAACCTCTTGCTTGGTTCTTCGTCCAAAAAGGCGGCCAAACCGGCCATCGATTCTGACCTCGATGCTCTTTTTCGGTCCACTGTTCGTCTTGTTATCTCTATCATAGAATGCAGCTGAATCTCAGGCTGAATACAGGCAGCCTCAAATGCTGTTGCCTCAACAAGCGTGCCAAAACAGAAACGCAAATCTCGGGATGTAACAGACGCACCAGACCACGATCGGGAGGCGAAGAAAGCCAAATCCGCGTCTAAGCATGATGCTGGGAGCTCGAAGAAGGGAAAGAAGAAGGCTGTGGTGGACGCTGAGATTGATTCTGCTGCCGTGGAGGCGAAGAAGTCGAAGAAGAAAAAGACGAAGGAGAAAAAGGCCTCAACAAGCGACGACGAGGAGGATAACGCGGATCTTGAAGCGGCCTATGCCTCGAAAGGAGCTTCTTCCGCTGCTGTCGACTCCGATCCCGAAGTCTCACAATCTGAAGGTGACGACAACGACGACGTGGATCCATCTACACTTGTGCATGAGAGCGTCGCGAAGGCGGGAAAGAAGAAAAGCAGTGCGGCTGCGAAGCCTAAGGCGAAGTACATACCCGAGGATGAGACCCCCGAAAAGAAAGACGCTCGGACAATATTCATCGGCAACCTCTCAGTCGAAGTTGCTCAGAAACGAGTGTGTAGAATTGCTATCTTATCCATCTGACTCTTGCTGACAACGCTTATTTCCAGCCTCTCTTGAAGCAGCTGCAGCGCCACATACTGGCCCACATCCCCTCAGCAAAGATTGAGTCCACCCGCTTCCGATCCATCCCTTTTCAAAAGCCCACATCGAAACTCCCTACCTCCGACGATGAAGACGCTTCTTCCAAACCACCTGCTCCCCGTCAGCATGACCGCGACCGCATGGCAGCATGGCGTGCCGCCGCTGCCGAACAAGATAAGGATGAAGTCGCACTCGAAGGAGACGAGAAAAAGTTCCTCAACCCCGGTCAGAAGAAGAAAATCGCCTTCATCAACGGCGAGTTCCACTCGACCGCTGATAGCGTGCACGCATACATAGTATTTGCGCACCCCGCCCCACCAGCGGCCAGGGCAGCAAACTTACCACCACTGCCTCCGACGATGGATCCGTACGAGGCTGCGCAGGCCGCAGTGGAGAAGTGCGATGGCAGCCTGTTCCTTGAGCGGATGATCCGTGTTGACCTGGCGAGCAAGGAGCGCGTAGTGGGCGATGGTAGCGGGAACCCCAAGCTGAGCGTATTTGTGGGCAACCTGGACTTCGGGTGCAAAGAGGAAGACTTGCGGGTGTTCTTTGAAGGCGTCGTGAGCACCGAGCGAGGACCACCGGGTCTGAGCGGGGGCGAGACCGAAGGGGAGGAAGCGAGATGGGTCACGCGTGTGCGCATTGTGCGCGACAAGGAGACGCAGCTCGGCAAGGGCTTTGCATATGTTCAGTTCGCGGTATGTCCATCATTTGCATTCTAACAGCAAGAGATCTAATGCATCTTCAGGATCGGGAATGTGTGGATGAGATACTGTCTATGGAGGAGACTAAACTGAAGTTCGCGAAGCGCAAACTCCGCGTACAGCGTTGCAAGACTCTTACGGCCGGCTCGAAGCCCAAGACCACGCCGAATCCCAAGTCCCCGGCAACTGCCAAGGCGAGAGCACCGGCCACAGCCATTGCCATACCATCCGTGCCTAAGGGCGATCCTAACCTTGGCGAAAAGCTGGCCCACCTCGCCAAAGACGAGCGAAAACAGATCAAATCCTCCGACACAGACCGCGTGGCACGTCGGCTAGCGAAGAAGAAAGCGCGCTCGGCGCTGGAGAAGCAAGGCGTGCGGGCGCAGGTCAAAGATCGCGACCGGACGCGCAAATCCATGGCTGAGAAGAAGGCTGCGCCCAAGAAGAAAGAGGTCAGCAAAGGGCGTATCAGAAGCGAGAAGAGTGTATCCAAGCGGAATGCGAAAAAGTAGGATGGATGATTTCGCTTCTGCAATTCATTCTTTGTGTTGGTATCAAGTTGAGCCTGTCAGACTTGAAAGCGGTGCTGCGCGCCACTGATTATGGTGCCGCCACTCACTGGAAGCAAATCGCTGCGGTCCATCCACCGCATCGACTACGTCCATCCCCCGGAGAAGCGTGTGCGCGGGTGTTTGAACAACATGACAGCCGATCGAGAATGCATATACTGACTATTTCGATCGGATATCTGGAATACTACGTCTATAAAAAGGCGAAAACCAACAATGTTTCTCCCTCATCCGCACCCATTCTACAATGTCTCGTCTTCTTCTCATTGCGAGTTTGTCTTGTGTGCTTACTTCTGTTATCTGTGATTCGTCTGGCATCTACTCTGTGACACCCTCCCAGTGGAAACACCTCAGCCAACAAGTTGGCGGGAGGCTATATGCTGGTACACCATACGCCAGTCCATGCTTCAAGAGTGGCTTCAACTCTAGTGCTTGTGATGATGTTCGTGCGGGCTATGCGAACGAATGTAAGCCCTGGTGATACCCTCTTTCCGTGCAACATACTAAACAGGAGCAGTGAGTCGTTCAAACACCTCTGGGGCATACATAAACACACAGTGGGAGACCTGCCAGGTCACGGGAGCACAGTGTCTACTCGACTCCACTGACCTTTTGGACATGGCGCCGGTACAGCAAACGAAGTGTCAACTCGGCAGTGTGTCGAACTACTATGTACGTCTGTTCTTCGAGCGCCACGATAATCTCTCTTATCTTTCCAGATCGACGTCATGGGCCCCGATGACATTTCCTATGCTTTCAACTTTTCCAGGACCACAGGTACCCCGCTAGCTATAAAGAACACCGGGGTTTGTTCATTTCCGATTCTTGCCACCTGTTACTGATCTGTCCTACAGCATGACTATCAAGGGCGCAGCAGTGCTCCTAATTCGCTCTCTCTTTGGGTAAGCCTTCTTTTACCTCCCGCGATATATCAGTTGAACGATCAATAGACCCATCACTTGAAAAATGTAAGGTGCTACATGTCGCTAGAACTTGATGGCATTTATCACTCCAACCACAGCTTTCCTTTGTGCCAAGCTTTGTACCGGAAGGTTGCAACAGCTCTAGTCCTGCGGTGACTATCGGAGTAAATATGCTGTGTACTTTGTACCGAGGGTCTTTTGACGTTAAAATTGACAGGCTGGTGCTCAATGGGGAGAGGTCTATGACTTCGCCGAGACCCATAATGTCACGGTAGTTGGAGGTATGCGGTGTGTCATTTGGCCCATTCTAAGCTTATTTGCCAATAGGAAGCGATAAATCTGTCGGTGCCTCGGGCGGGTGGCTTCAGGTGAGTCCTGATGGCAGAGGGTTGCCTCATCGGAATGCTCACGCCGTTCAACCTCAGGGCGGTGGTCACAGCACCCTGTCTAACACTATGGGCCTAGGTGTCGATCGCGTGGTAAACATTTTATTTTGATTCCAGAATGATCTCTGATGATGTGCTTGCATACAGCTCCAATTCAAAGTTGTTACTCCTGACGGGCTTTACCGCACGGTCAATAAGTGCCAAAATCCAGATTTGTTCTTCGCCCTGCGCGGCGGTCAGTCTTAAATATCGCAATCATGGTTACCACTTATGCTCACTCCAAACCAAGGCGGTGGTGGTACATTTGCTGTCGTTTTGGAAAGTACCGTCCTCGCGTCTCCCCAAGTGACCTTGCAAGCCGTCGTAGTATCTTTCGACTCGAACTCCACACTCACTGAGGCCCTATGGACCGTCCTGGTTGAAAATGGCATCCAATGGGCCAATGACGGCTGGGGAGGTCTGGCCAACGCAAATACCGCCATTTACGTTAATCCAGTGCTGAGCGAAGGTGACGCGGCAAGATCTATGGCACCCTTGATCAAATTTGGGCGCACGCTCGTAGACGCCGACATCCCGGGAGCTAAAGTTGTAGTCACAGTATTCCCCAGCTATGGCACATTTTTTAAAGGGGTAGTTGCTACAGAAGTCGCTGTAGGTATTCACAAGGTTGAGGCTCCGAACGTGACTGATATTATTCCATTTTTAGAGTATTGGGAACAACCTCGCCATCGCGTCTCGGTTGATCCCCAGATCGAACTTTGGCTCCGCAACCTCCAGGTTGCAGCTGATCGATGCACTTCTAGCAGCCAATACCATGACGCCCGGGCTTATCTTCCTGATCGGCCCACCGTCCTCATTCCCTGGTGACAACACCACTAGTGTGACGGACGCGTGGCGCACAGCAATATACCACATTACTGTTGTCTCGGAGTGGGGCTGGAACGCCACCAGGACAGAGAAATCGGCACAATATAAGCTGGCCAGCGATTCTATCAGCCATTTGAGGTCTATTACGCCGGATGCTGCGTATCAGAATGAGGCGGATGTGTACGAACCGAACCATGAAGGTAAGCATAATATCTTCCTCTTTCGATTATGTACTTATGGGCTGGGTGCAG